>PVKE010046277.1:0-12319 GCA_004027555.1 Craseonycteris thonglongyai | reverse complement strand
TGGGCATCTACCCAAAAAACCTGAAAACCTTAATCTTTAAAGATGTTTGTACCCGCATGTTCATCGCAGCACTGTTCACAGTGGCCAGAGCATGGAAACAACCAAAATGCCCTTCGATAGATGACTGGATAAAGAAGATGTGGTACATTTACACAATGGAATACTACTCAGCGATAAGAAATGATGAAATACAGTCATTTGTAGCAACATGGATGGACCTAGAGACCATCTTATTAAGCGAGATTAGTCAGAATGAAAGAATCTGGAAAAATATGACCTCACTTATAGGTGGAATATAAAACTGAAAGTTACAAAGACACAGAGACCTATGGACACACTCAATAACTTGCTGATTGCCTGAGGGAAGGGGAGGAGGGGGGCGGGAGAGAGGGAGGGGAGGTGGGAGAGGACACCAGCATTATGGACACACTGGATAGTTTGGTGGTTACCTGGAGAAGGGGGGAGATGGGGGGAGGGAGAGTTGTGGAGGGAGGTGGGAGTGGGCACCGAATATATGGTGGTGGAGGGGGAGCTGATTCTGGGAGGTGGGAACATAATGCGATGCATGGGTGATGTCATGTGGACTTGTACATCGGGAAACTAATTGTTATCAACCAGTGTCACCCTGTTAAAATTTAACAATAAAAAATAAATAAATAAATAAAAAGGAAAAAAAAAGAACACATAAACTTATACTTTAGTTCACAATGCAGAATAAGGCCCATACTGCACACTTGTTCTAGATATCTTTTTTGGTGCAACCTTGTGCACATTCTGAGTGCTTGACATTTAACTATAGGGTAGCCGTTCCTTAAAAAAAATAATCAACACTAATTAATGAGGAAAAGGCACAGAAGTATTGAATGACTTGCCTAAGGTCACACAGCAAGTGGGCATGTCAGTCAGCAATCAAACCTAACTTCACTGCCACCTATACCAGGTCCTCAAAAGAGAGAAACTCCTACCTTCAGTTTTGCATTTATACTACTAAACAAAAAAAAACCCCACAAATATTAGGTACAATAATCCTTTTATTTAATGTCTTCACAATCAGACCAAATTCTTTGGGCACACTGATAATGAAGAAGAAAGAGTACAAAGAGTCCCCCAAAGTATCTAATGCAATATACTATTTGTTTCCAAGAGCATTTGATAGAAATGTAATAAACCAGTTAGAACCACTCACATCTTTTAAAAACAAAACAACTAAAACTTTCACATGTAAGCCGAATAAATGAATGAGAAGTAAATTGCATTTCCACAGAAAACATTTATCAAATACAATTCAAATGAAATTCAAACAGTTTTCATCACTTTGATAAAATTTCAAGCCAACATCCTTAAGGTATCAGTAAATATAAATATACTAATGGTTTGGAATACCTTGCAACCACAAGGGCTGAGAATCAAATCCCAACCCCAGCCCATGCAAACCCATATGATGAACTGCAGTGTAACTGGTAACTGTCAGTATGGCAGTAAAAGTTCTTGCCACCCATTGGGGAGGCCCCTGGTTTGGCTCCCGCCCCACATAGCCCCACATCCACCTGTGTGTAATGAGACTATGTAACAACTAATGATGTACAACTATGAGGACTGCTCTGGGCCCTCCCCCCTTCTCTAAAACAATAAAAAATCTTTAAAACAACAACAACACACACACTCGTGGTTTGTTGAATGCTGTCCAGCACCATAAGCCATCTCCAATATTTACAAGGCAAAATTTTGAATAGAACAGTTTGGGGAAAAGGAGTCGCCCCTTCCTCTGACGAGGAGGTGGCATGTACGCCCCTCTTTCTACTTTCAAGTATCATTGTGTCATATTTGATATACAGTGGCCCCAGTTCCCCTGCAGCCTCATAAAACACTGGCATCAGGGTGTTGGTGGCTTCACCAGATTGTACACAAGATGACCATTAGTTTTTGAGGCACAAATTTAGGATATGCCTAAAGACAAGTATGAGGGAATGCCCGGAGCCAATGGAACAGAATATACAAGAGCAACAGATAAAGCAGCAGAGGGTCCTCTCAGTCCTAATCCTTAAACAATTCTCCTTGGGTGTGCTCTCAGTGAGTGGGCAGGAGTACAGCAAACATGCAAGTCCCATGGATTCCAGATCAAATGTGAGGGTGGAAAAACTTTCATTAGTGGAAATACCCCACAAAAACTCTCACACTGCCAAGAGCCACAAGGCCCCAAAACACCATAGAGAACAACCAATCCAAGGAGGTAAGCAGCCAAGCAAGCACCCTTTGCATTTGGCAAAATTTTATGAAGCCCACCAACCTTAAGCCAGACCCTGTCCTTGGCTGGCACTTGCCTGGCAGTCCCCCTACTCAGAAACACCTAACCAGTGTGTGTAAGGGCAAGGGAAAATTGGCCAAGGGGACAGATCAGGGTGAGTCCAAGACATGGCTCATCTAAATACTGCCTGTAACTGGCTGTAGATGATACCTGCACTCCATTCCACAGTGTACACTTAGAGCTGCTGTGAGATGCACGGAGACAGAGGACTGGGGACTTGTGGGGGCCTGCCCCGTTAAAAGTGAAGGTTCCTCTCAATGACAGCAGCCATTTCCCTACTGAGGCTGTATGTCAGGTGAGATGGGGAGACATCTCTAGTGCCCCCACAAAGTGCTAAAGGTGCCATGGGTAAGGTAGGTACATGAGAGTATAACAGAGTCTGAATGCTAAAAATTAACTGGTTAATACGGTAGAACGCTACATAGGCATTTGCTTGTCTCCTCCCTTCATCCCATGCCCCTAAAAAGCACATCATATAATGAGAACTATGAATAGACTGGCCCTGCTGATGATTTAATTACCTGACACTGCTACTAAGCAAGTCTGTGACAAAACATTAGAGAAACATATCAGGGTAGACCTCTAAGATTCAGATGTTCTGAAATCACCACCGCTTTTTGACTAAGAGAATTGTTCTGTTTTTATAAGTTAAATAGAAACTATCTAAATGCCTTTCCATCAAGTAAACCTTTACACTTTCCACATTTGCATAAAAATTGAATATAACAGACAAAATGTATCTGTTAAAGAATTTGATTTCTCTTTACCATTCTTCTATTTTATGTCATATACCCTAAAGGTACTGCCTGGATCCCACTAAACACTATTGCAGATTTGAAAACATTACATGAAGAACATCTGATTCTTACATTTTCTTTTACTTTAAGAAGGACTGAAAATCCCTTGAGACCAAGCCCAAGATATACCCAACCTAATCACAAGAAAGGAAGATTATTGGGAATGGAGTCCGGAGAGAGGCTCTGCGTTGAGAGTTCAGAATTTGTTGTTTGCTTAAAAGTGTGCTGTAATGGTGTAAAATGTTTTTCTCTAAACCTATGAAAAAGAATAACTCAGTACTTCACTGGGAAAAACAACAGAAAGCCAGTATTTCCCAAAAAGGCCATTGCTGCATTTTCGGCACCTGTAAAGATGTGCTTGCAAGTGGGCTTTGTTTTAAACTACAGCACCTGCAGTTTGGTGGTCCTCCAGCATGGTTAACACCCTTTTTGCAGTTTACAGATTGCTTGTTCCCACTGTCAAACAGAGCCTCCAATCCCACAGGAAGCAGGCAGAGACAGAGCAGTGTCACCTTATATGAGTCACTGCAGGAGGACTGTGCTGTGCATGTACTTAAGCCCTGCTTGTTTCAAGCCCCATTGCCACAAGCATCTCCCACATTCCAGGATGTGGTTCTCTGAGGTGACAGGTAGTTTCAGCTCTACAAGTACCCAGCCACTGACTCCCCACAACCACTGGCCTCAGGAAGCCTGGCACCTCCAGAGAGCAAGCAATACAGCCAAGAGCAGCAGAGACCCCATTAAAACGAAGAAGCATTTATACTTGTTCAAGGGAGATGGACTGAAATTTATCTGTGTGATACACAGTGAATTACAGTTGACAGACATTTTCTATATGAATGCAATTTACTATGTCATTAGCAGTTTATGTTTATATAATGAAATCTGTTTTGTGAGGTGAACTACTCAGATTTATTTTTTGCAAGTTCATAATTAAATGGCACTTAAAAATTTCCTCTCTGTTTTCTGTCTGTGCATCATGCAGACAGTCTTTCAAAAAGTAGGCAGTTAACCTATGATCATTATCATTTGTGAGGGAGAGATTTCCAGAAACGGAAAAAATTAGTTTACAAAAGAAACTAAAGGTGGTGTTGGGATTCCCTTCTCCTAAGTTTCATTTGCTCATAACAAATAATCACAGGCTCTACTAGGACACAAGTCAATGGTTTTTCTAAACACACAGCAGGAAGAGGGGTTGACGGTTATGGGGCTGCACAGGTTCACAGTTGCAAGCTCTTATTCTGGGCCAGCCAGCTTCCTGATTCATGCTTCTAAGACCCAGACCAGCCCCAGCACAAGGGACACAAACCCACCTCCACTGCTCAGCAGTTAGTGGGAGGCTTTTTTGTTTTGTAATTAAAATGAAAACCAGCACAATATTATTGCTAGAATAATTTATCTGCTCAGACTTGGGGGCATTTTGATTGTCAATTATTGTAACTTAGGCAAAAGTAATTATGCACATCCTCACAAGCTTCTCTGGGGAACCAGCTCATTACCTGAGACAGCCAAGAAGTCATCAATGGAAGTAATGTCATCGACAGCATCTGTGAGAACGCGGACTTGTTTTTCCCACTGTTCTTTAAAAAGGTCCATGTTCTCTTGGGCCAGTTTACTCTGTGGTTTTGCTGCCAAAGCCAATGCAGCATTGATAACCTGCAAAGATATTAAAGTTCATTGTTTAACCTTCAAAGTCATGGAAATAAAACAGGTGGGATAATATGGTCATAGTATCTATGGCTTTGTTTCATGTGTACTTCACCAGGACACATGATACCATATGTTCAACTGTTAACAACACAGAGGTGGAAGAAAGAAGTGTGTGAAACATATGTTTTTATGTGTGAATGTAGAAGTAACACATTTGAAATACACAAACTATGGACAATTACAAACAAAAATCTCTCTAACCTTCCCATTCTGAGATAGCAACTCTCTAACTTTTTACATTATATTCCACGGTGTTTTCTCTTCATATATCATTAAATATATGTTAAAAACTAATTGTTTAGTATTCCTTCTTATGGAGGTATAACACTATTTTCCTGTTATAGGATATATAGGTTTATTCCAGTCACCCACCATTCTTCGTAATCTTGTGACGAACATTTGACATTTCGGGTTCTTGATACATTATTAAAGCACATTTAAAAAATATATTCTGGGGAAGCCGGGATGGCTCAGTGGGTTAAGTGCTCACTTTGCAGCGCCGGGGACCGAGGATTGAATCCCGGCCCCAGCCCGTGCGGACCCATATGCTTAACTGGGGAGTTCCCCCAGTTCAGTTCTCTCTCTGTCTCTGTATCTCTCTCTCTCCCTCTCTTCTCTGTCAAAAACAATTTAAAAAAATGCAAAAAGAGAATATATTTAAAAAAAAAAAAAAAATATATATATATATATATATATATATTCTAGGGGGAAGCCGGGATGGCTCAGTGGGTTAAGCGCTCACTTTGCAGCACCGGGGACTGAGGATCGAATCCCAGCCCCGGCTCGTGTGGACCCACATGCTGAACTGGGGAGTTCCCCCAGTTCAGTGCTCTCTCTGCCTCTGTATCGCTCTCTCTCTCAAAAACAATGAGGGGGGGAATAATAATAAAATTCTAATTCCAAGCATTTTTCTAACAGCATATTTGACATATAATAACTGCACAGAAAGTGTAAAATCTGTTAAGTTTAAAAATTTAATTCTTGAATTATTCAGCTTTACTGAGATATAATTCACATACCAAACAATTCACCCATTTAAACTGTATAATTCAATGATTTTTTTTTTAGTATATTCACAGGTGTATAACTATCACCACAATCATCATTTTCATCACCCCAAATAGAAACTCTCTATTAGTCATACCCTGTCTTCCTCAACATTCCTTAACCATTTCCTGACAACCACTATTTAAGTTTCTGTCTCTATAGATTTGCCCATTCTAGACATTTCATATAAATGGAATCATATTCATATGTGGATTTTTCTAACTAGCTTCTTCCATTTAACATATTTTTGAGGTCCATCCATGCTGTAAAATGTATCAGTATTTCCAATTTATTGACCAATAATATGCCATTATATGGATATACCACATTGTATTTATCCATTCATCAGCTGATGGACATTTGAATTGTTTCCACTTTTTGGTCATCATGAATGCTGCTGCTATGAACACTCATATACATGTTTTTATGTTTTCATTATTCTTGGGTACCGGTATATATAACTAGGAGTGGAATTGCTGGGTCATATGATTAACTTTTTGAGGAACTGCTTTACTGTTTTCCAAAGCAGTTAGTTGCACCACTTTAATTACATTCCCACCAGCAAGTATGAAGTTTCCAATTTCCCAGTATCTTCATCAACACCTGTTTTTCTGTTTTGTTTTTGTTTTAATTATAGCCATCCTAGTGTGTGTGAAGTTGAAATTATAGCCATCCTAGTGTGTGTGAAGTGCTATCTCATTGTAGTTTTGATTTGTATTTCCCTGATGGCTTATGATGTTACACATCTTTTGACCATTAGTATAAATTCTTTAGAGAAAGGTCTACTCAGATCCTTTTATTTATTTATTTATTTTTAAGACTTTATTGTTTTTTGACAGAGACAAAGACAGAGAGAAGGGAGAGGGCCCAAAGTAGTCTCCATAGTTACATGTCATCAGTTTTTGACATGGTTTCATTCCACACAGGTGGGTGGGGGGCCATGCAGGGCGGGAAATGGGCTGGGGGCCTCCTGCATAGGAGGCATGCCCCCTTGAGCCAGGGGCCAAACCGGGGGTGGGGTGGTGGTGTAAAACTGAACTGGGGACCTCCTGCATGGGAAGCACACCTCAGTTCAGCATATGGGTCCGAGTGGGCTGGGTCCAGGATTTGAACCTTGGTCTCAGGGGCTGCAAAGCAAGTGCTTACACCATTGAGCCACCCCGGCTTCCCCTGATATATTCTTTCTAGATTTATTTTACTTTATTTTATTGATTTTTGACAGAGAGAAACAGAGACAGACAGACAGAGAGAAGGGGGAGGGCCCAGAGCAGCCTCCATAGTTGACATTAGTTTTCCATATAGTTTTACTCCACAAGTGGGCACAGGGCTGCGCAGGGCAGGAACTGGGCCAGGAGCCTCCCACATAGGTCCCAGCAAGAACTGAACTGGGGGCACACTCCAGTCCAGCATATGGGTCCACATGGGCCGGGGCTGGGATTCGATCCTCGGTCCCTAGGCTTCAAAGCGAGCACTTAACCCGCTGAGCCATCCCAGCTTTCCCAATGATGTATTCTTTCAATGAGAGTAATGACAACAGTATGAAAATGAGCAGAGAGAATAGTTACTGTATTTTTCCATGTGTAAGATTCCCCCATGTATAATACAACCCCCGACTTCTCTAAACCCAACATTAAAAAATCAATACATGGTTATACCTATGTATAAGACAAACCCCAATTTTTGGTCTAAGAAGTGGAGACAGAAGTATTATCTTATACACAGAAAAATATGGTAGTTAAGATTTCTAGCACAAGGTGCTTATGGGTTATTAAAAATTAATGTGTTTCTAATAATAAAATTTAGAAGGAAAGCAAAAGCAAGAAGAAACTGTTGGTGATTTTTGGAAATCTAGATGAGGCAGAAAAAAATTCCATAGAAGCATCTGAGCATACAAACCTGGCGGTGGGAGTTTGGGATGATTTTATTTAGATGATATTAAGAACCACATGATTTCAGGTCATGTGTATAAGTCCTAATATATGGGACAGGTATACAAGAAATGATGTTTTCAACTTCGCCCCCTGAGACTGCGATTATACCCACCAGATTGGTGCAACTGTTTTTCTTCCCTCCTAAACAACTAGAAATGAAAGCTTATCAAATACGGATTCACAGACATAGAGGGACTATACCAGGCCAGTTATTAATTATTAATAGCCCACTACTTTCAAAAGCGTATGAATTTGGACAATAAATTATTTGGAAGAAGAGAGATCCTATATTTCTCATACGCTATGCTGTGGTCTCCCATATTTTTTATCATTTCAAGACTTGATCTTTGCCTCTTTTCTTTCCTGCCATTCATTTCTACTGGGTGATCCACCATTGTGGACTACTCACTTCATTAATTAACTTACTAATTCATTCACGTATCAGTGAATCAGGGAGGAGCTAGACCTTATAAGAATATCTGACTGAAGAAAATGTTTACAAAGACAGCCAAGTAAACATGGGCAGAGACTCAATTATACTCATTTATTTTAAATACTAAGATAATTTTCCATTACAAAGAGACAGCAATTGCTGTCTTTGTTCTGTAATACATTTTATCTCATAGTGGAAGAAGAGCACCTTGCCTAAGGTTAACTTTCTCATTTTGATCACAAAGCTGTTTACAAAAGACACTTAATAAATACTCATTTCTGATGACTCTTAGTAAATTAAAAATAGAAAGGTACTTAAAACTTTAAATCATCATCCAAGATGACACTTAGTGGTAAAACTCTAGAATCATATACCTTAAAAACCAAGATGTTACTGATTGTAATACTTACTGTTACCATTACTTAAATAATAATATAATGGTCTTCCAAGCTAATGAAATAAAATGGGACATGGAAGTAACAGAAAAAGCTATTACAAATGAGATACCAAAATGACTTCTCAATAATGCAGAGATGATCTTTGTTTATCTAGGAAATGAAAGTGAGAGTCAAATGAAAAACTCTTAGATTTAATAATTCATTAAGATAGCTAAATATAAATATATAAAAATCAGTAACTATTCTATATACTACCAAAAGTTAGAATATAAAATGAGGAAAGTGTCAGATCTTCATGAAAGTAATTCATAGGAAATACGTGGGATTAAATTTGTAAAGAAACCCACAGGACTAAAGTAACAAAAGTGACTAAACTTCTCTGAGGTACATTAAAAAAACTTGAATAAATAGAAATACATTCCATGCACAGGGTACGAAGACTGATCTATTTATTCACAAATTAACCCAGAACAGTAAATAACTGAGAACAGCCAAAAAAAATCTTGGGGATAGAAAGCAAGAGTAGTAAGAAAAAGAGATAGTTAAAATATGGATAAAAACTAAAGTAATCAGAACAGAACAGTCTAAAAAATACACTATCATAGACAAAATTCAGTGTGATAAAAGTGACATCACTTTTCAGTGGGGAGTGGTACATTATTTTTACATTTGATGGGCTATTTTGAGAAAAATAAAGTTATAATCTCACTTCATACTTATACTTATGTGCTAAGGCTACCTCCTGATAGATGAGTTAAAGTAAAAATAACAAGGCTTGGGGAAGCTGGGATGGCTCAGTGGGTTAAGCGCTCACTTTGCAGCACCGGGGACCGGGGATCGAATCCCGGCCCCGGCCCGTGTGGAACCATATGCTGAACTGGGAGCTCCCCCAGTTCGGTTCTCTCTCTGTCTCTGTATCTATCTATCTCTCTATCTCTCTCTCTCTCTCTCTGTCAAAAATTAAAAAAAAAAAAAATAGATTAAAAAAAAAAAAAAAAAATAACAAGGCTAGAAGAATGTAATTTATGTATTTACTCACCAAAAATGTAAACAGAAATACATGTAGTGGTAAAGAAATTTATGAAATAGAGGGGAAGAAGGGGAAAAAGAACCATTTATTATTTTTTCTTTTCAACGTATTCACTCTTAACCCTAACTCATTTTTTAGATCTTTCAATAAGTTTACTTACACCCTCAAAAAAAGATGTTTTGCTTTTGCCCTCAAATTATTGCAGCTTTAACCTCTTCATCATCTGTAAATTTCTTCACTCGAAGCTGTTTTTTCGTATATGGGAATGAACAAACAATCATCAGATGGAGCCAGGTCTGGACTGCAGGGGGGTGGTTTAACGTTTGGAAGCCAGTCAGGAAGAGTAGCCGCGGTAACACTGCTCTTGTGCATTGGCGAGTTGTCATACAAAAGCAGCACCCCTTTGGTCCATTTTCTTCTTCCTTCCTTCACAGGTTCTTTGAACTGATTCAGCAGATTTGAATAGTACCCTCCAGTTATTGTGACAACCTCATCCTCTTAATCGATCAGCATATTAGCCTCTATATCCCAAAAAAACAATAAGCCATGATTTTTCCAGCCAATTGCAACACCGTGAACTTCTTAGAGGCTGGCGTGCCCTTTTCATACCACTGCATGGACTCCTACTTTGACTCAGGCTCATAATGATGAACCCTAAGTTTTATCTCCAGTGACAATCTGATTTAAAACTTCATCTTTGTTGTCCCTGCAGAGGTCCAAAAACTGTCATGAACACGCAGCATGTTGTTTTTGAAGCAGTGAGCATTCTCAGTACGCATCTTACACTGACATTTGACAGACATCCTTAGATGCTCATGGAGAATATTCAAATGGGTGTAGGTGATAACTCCAACCATTTCTGCAAAGCTGCTTTTATTCCATTTGGCATCTTCCACTACAAGTTTTCAACCTTTTTGACAATGTCTGAGGAAGTGGCCTCAACAGGATATCCCGAACAGAGGTCATCTTCAATCAACTCCTGGCCTTGCTTACAAAGGCTATGCCACCTATAAACCATGGATTTCACTGGGCAACAACTCCCATAAACCACTAACATCTCTTTTAAAAATGCTTTGAGATGTTTTCCCTTCTTTTGTGAGGAACTTAATGATGGTGCAAAATTCAATTTTATCCATACTTGGGGTTGTCTTCACGTTTGACGTGCTTATTTGGCGATATCTGAAAGAACACGGACGCAAGTGGGCTGAAATTTGGCACATATACTAATGGTAAATCACAATTAAACTGTGTGCACTAGTACTCTCACCTCTCTGATAACCCCCGTTCCACAAATTTCTCAACCATCCAGTACATTTTTTTTTGTCTAGAAAATTCTCTATTTCCAAATAACAATGGGAGAAGTCAATCCATGAATTTAACTATATTGTTTCTCTGACTTATAGAAAATTCTTCTCTATTTCCAAATAACAATGGGAGAAGTCAATCCATGAATTTAACTATATTGTTTCTCTAAGTCTGTACATATGACGGGCAAAGTACATAAAATAGTATTAGGTAAATCAGTAAGGAGAAAACCAAAATACCAGCAGAAAATAGGGGTAAGACATGGATAGCTTACCTAAGGTGAACTACAAAATGACCAGGAAATAACTAGGGGAAAGATGTACTCTCAAAAAGAAATGCAAATTAAGGTGAGTTAACATTTTTGCTCAGGGATCCACTGGGTTGAGCAGTGTGGCCATCTCCTCTTCCTGCCATGGCGTATGCTTGTCCACTGATATTAGTGTACTCCAAAACGGGGGAAGCATCTGGCAAAAATGTCACTTTGCCTGCTGTGTTCAAAGCTCCCCTTCAACTAGATATTGTGTACTTTGTTCACACCAACTTGCAAAAAAAATAACAGATAGCCCTCCCTATGCTGTCAGTGAATTAGCAGGTCAACGAACCAGTGCTAAGTCGTGGGGTACTGGCAGAAATGTGGCTCAGAGTCCCAGGGTTTGAGGTATTCTAGCCAGGGCACTTTTGGCAATATGTGTCGGGGAAGGGGCGATTCACGTTTGCACCAACCAAAACCTGGAGCCTTTGGCACTGCAGACTGAACACAACACAGAAGTGATATGCCATCTGCTCTGCCCTGGCTGCCTCACCTTACCAGCCCTGGTCATATCTAAAGGTCACTGTTTTGAGGAAGTACCTGAACTTCCTTAGGTGGTTGAAGATAAAGTTGAAGGCTAAAAGAAGACCAAGGAGGCTGTTTTGCTTCTTAAGAAGCTTAAGGCCTGGAATGATAAAAGATAAGAAGGCTGTTGGTGTTAAAAAAACAGAAGAAAAAAGAAGCCTTTGGTGGGGAAAAAATCTGCAGCTTCCAAGAAGCCAGCAGCTGAGGAAAACCCACCACTGAAGGGAAAAAGCCTGCGGCATAAACCTAAATTTGTTTATTCTGTAAAGGTCAAATCACTTTGGACAGCTAATTTTGAATAAAAACCTGATCATGATGTGATGTGGGAGACTATGGACACACCCAATAACTTGGTGATTGCCTGAGGGAAGGGGAGGAGGGGGGAGGGAGAGAGGGAGGGGAGGTGGGAGAAAGCACCAGCATTATGGACACACTCAATGGTTTGGTATTTACCTGGAGAGGAGGGAGGAGGGGGGAGGGGGGAGGGAGAGTTGTGTGGGGAGGGGGGAGTGGGCACCAGATATATGG
>PVKE010046276.1:0-12317 GCA_004027555.1 Craseonycteris thonglongyai | reverse complement strand
CATGATCCATGAAACAAATAATTGGTAAGTTGGACTTCATTTAAATTAAAAAACTTTTCTATACAAAAGACAGTTAAGAGAAATGGGGTAAAAGCCACATATGTAAAAAATATTTGCAAAAGATATATCTGATAAAGAACTGTTATCCAAAATATACAAAGAATATTGCTGAAAACTCAACAATAAGAAAACAAACAAGCCAATTAAAAAATGAGCAAACGGTCTAAACAGACACCTCACCAAAGAAGATATACAGATAGCAAATAAGGAAAGGAAGAGATACTCAACACTATGTCATTAGGAAACCGCTAATGAAAACAACAGTAAGATACCACTATACATCTAATAGAATGGTGAAAATCAAAAACACTGACACCGAATACTGGTGAGTGTGAGGAGCAACAGTAATTCTCATTCATTGCTGATGGGGATGCAAAATAGCACAGCCACTTTGGAAGACAGTTTGGCAGTTTCTTAAGCTAAACTTTTTTTTTAATCATTAAATTTATTGTGGTGACATTGGTTGGTAAAAATTACATTGCTTCCAGGTGTACAATTCTATATTACACCGTCTATGTGTTTCTTTGTGTGCTCACCACCCAGAGTCAGTCCTCTTGCCATCACCATGTATTTGATGCCCTCTCCCTGCTCCCCCCTTACCCGCAGGTAAGCATTAAACTATTGATTGTGTTCATGGGTTTTTGTTTCTTTGTTACTTTCAGTTTTATATTCCAACTTAATCTTACCATACAATCCAGCAATTGCACTCCTTGGTACTTAGCCAAATTAGTTAAAGGTTTATGTTCACACACAAACCTGCACACTAACATTTAAAACAACTTTATCATAATTACCAAAACCTGGAAGCAACCAAGATGTCTTTCAATAGGTGAATGTATAAACAAATTGTCATATACTTAAATTGTTGTATACAGTGGAATGCTATTGAGTGACAAAAGGAGCTATCAAGCTATGAAAAGACATAATGGAATCTTCAATGCATATTGCTAAATGAAAAAGATATGTAGTCTGAAAAGACTACATATTGTATAATTCCATTTATATGACATTCTGTGAAAGAAAAAACTATGAAGGCAGTAAAAAGGCAAGCGGTTGCCAAGGTTTTCGGGGAGGGAGGAAGGAATGAACAGGTGAAACACAGGAGAGTTTTGGGGCAGTGAAACTATCTGTATGATATTTTAATGATGGGTGCATGGCAATATGCATTTTTCTTTTCTTTTCTTTTTTTATTATTTTTTATTATTTTTGACAGAGAGAGAGAGAGAGAGAGAGATACAGAGACAGAGAGAAGGGGGAGGGCCCAGAACAGTCTCCATAGTTGTGCATCATTTGTTTTTCTACATAGTTTCATTCCACAGGTGGGCAGGGCTGCACAGGGCAGGAAATGGGCTGGTGTCTCATCCCGGTGAGAACTGAACTGGGGGCACTCCCCAGTTCAGCATATGGGTCCGCATGGCCGGGGCCAGGATTCGATCCTCAGTCCCCAGGGCTGCAAAGTGAGCTCTTAACCCGCTGAGCCATCCCGGCTTTCCCAGTATGCATTTTTCAAAACCCATAGTACTAACAACACAAAGAGAGAACCCTACACTAAGGACTTTAGCTAATAATAATGTATCTATATTGGTTCATCAATTATAACATACCAGCTTAATGTAGAATATTAATAGAGGGAACTGAGTGCAAGGTAGAAGAGGTAGGGGAGGGGGTATCCGGGATCTCTCTACTTCCTGTCCAATTTTTCTATAAACTTAAAACTGCTTGAAAAAACAAACTATTAAAAAAAGAAAAACGATTGGAACTAATAAGTGAATTCAGCAAACTTATAGGGTACAAGATCAACATATAAGAATCAATTGTATTTCTATGTAAAAGCAAGGTACAATTTGAAAGTTCAGTCACTGTAGCCATAATTCAATCCCTCTGCGACCACCTGTGACTAGTGGTCATTCTATGAGACAGACCAGATATAGAAATCTGTCATTGCCAGAAGTTCTGTTGGACAACACTGACCTGGCACCAACCAGGCTTGGTGGCCTCACCTGAAAAATGAGGAGAGCTTCCATCTCACGGATAGTTGTACTATTAAATAAAATGAAAGATACTAAGTGTTCAATAAATGGTGGTGTTGCTATAATAGACAGGAAGTCAGCAGTGTTGGTTTCTAGAAAGAGCCCTTGCCTGGCTACCCTCAGTGCTCCCACTAATTTGCCCTGTTACCTTGGATAACTGATTTCCCCTACCTCGGACCTCAGTGCCCTTGTTTGAAAAAGCAAGAGTTGGACCAGATGCTTAATTCTAGTTCTGACATTTGAAGAACTAGAATTGTTCACTGATAAATGATTAAAGATATGTTCTCGGGAAGGCCAGGATGGTTCAGCGGGTTAAGCGCTCATTTTCAGCCCCAGGATCTGAGTATTGAGTTCCGGCCCCAACCCATTTGGACCCACACCCTGAATTGGGATGGCCCCAGTTCAGTTCTTGCCAGGGCAAGCTTTTCATGTGGGAGGCCCCTGGTTCGGCCCTTAGCTCATGGGGGCTTGCCTCCCATGTAGGATGCCCCCAGCCAGGTTTGCACCCTGCTTGGCACCCCCACCCACCTCTGTGGAATGAAACCATGTCAAAAACTGATGATTTACAACTGTGGAGACTGCTCTGGGTCCTCCCCCTTCTCTCTGTCTTACTCTGTCTCTGTCTCTCTGCCTCTGTCAAAAACAGTAAAATATATCTTGAAAGAAAGAAAGAAAGGAAGGAAGGAAGGAAAGAAAGAAAAATGTTCTCATTCTATAACCACCACAGAAGAGCCAGATCATGTTAAACTGTAGGGAAAAAATAAAAATGAACCAGAGGAAATAACTTTCTGTTCATTTTTATGAAAGGTCCTAGAATTCTTGGTGAAATTTCATGATTGCAAGCCAAAATGATTCCCTCTTTTACCATATTGAGGAAGGAAGAAAGGTTGACTCTACCTATTCCTAGAGGCAGCTGGTGTGGTGGGCCTGGGGACACTTGGCCTCAATATATCTTCTGCACAAAGTAGGAAGGAAGGCCTTCCTGCCATCCATTGTCATCAAGTGGGCCAAGCCTGGCTAATAGGAACTGTCACCTGGGCCTTTCCAGGTCAGAAACGCAGAACAGCAATTAACTCCACTCAGAGGCCTGTGGCCCTGAGCGGGCCCTGCCAGGCCAGGTAGCTAAATCATTAAAGACACAGTTCTTTTCAGTGATAAATTGTGCAGGCGCATGGAACCCACTGCTGGCCATTAATCTGGGCTAATCAGGTTGAAAGCTGGGTTGTTTTATTTAGTAATTAACGGGTTATGTGAAAACCATGATCCATGGCCTGGGGCGTGTCTATAGAGCAGTGTCCGGGAGGAGAGAATGGAGAACGGCGGGGATTCTCTGGAGAGCCACTCAGCCTTGTGCAATTACAGCCATTGGCAAACTCTGAAAAATGACCCTGGGCTGGTATTGACACCCAGGAAAGAAACATTCCTGCCAACAGCACAGGCGGAGTCGTGAAGGCCAATAATTGCTCTCTCCCTCCTGCCCCTCACAACAGCCTGCTCAGCCAAACCCCGAGTTTCAGAGACGTGCATTGATTGTGCAGGCACACGTTGCTCCCTGTGGCTGTGGGCGGCCTGTGTTCGCAAGTGGGCTGGATGTGGGGAGGGAGGGGTGGACGGTGCTGTTTGCAGACATGGGGGTCCTGACAGGAATGGTTCTGGCTGAATGCATTGGTGGTTATTGTGGTGCTCAGAGTTGGCCAAGAAGGGCGGGGGCCCTTGGCAATTGGGTGAATGGATCTGCAGCTCAGAGCTGACCTGGATGTGAGCCTACAGAGGGGCACAGGATCACCCAGGACAGTGTGTGTTGAGAGTAAAGAACAGAAGGCCTGACTCAGGCCCCTGATGGGGCCCAGCTGGGCACCAGCACCGTCTGACTGATGACCTAATTCCCCTGCCCTTTCTCTATTTGTTTCTTAACTTCTCTGCTGCTGCTCTACTCGATTCTCTCCTCCATTCTAACTCTCCACTGAGTCACCGGAGGCCAAGTCCTGCCTATTCCAATTGCTCTCATGTCTTGATTTTCTTCCCCGTGGCCAGCCCAGCTCTCCTCATCAGAGCACCATCATCTCTGCAGCAGTGTTGCAGTAGCTCCTTTAAAGGGCTGCCCACTTCCATTCTTACCTCTGATGCAGTCTCTCCCGTGGAGCCAAGGCAACCCCATTGTAACTCAGCCTGAAACTCTTGGGTTTCTCCCACATGATGGAAAGATAAACTCAATATCCTTAACCAGGTTGCTGAGGTCCGGCATGCTCCCAGGGCCCTGCCTGCCTATCCTGCCTGCTCTCCAACCACCTCCGGTCCCTTCACCCTCTGAGACCCAGTCACACATTTCCCTCTCTTCTTCAATTGGACCATGTTCACAAACCAACAAATTGGTTTCTTCTGCCATCCCTACCACATTAGCACCTGCTCAAATTGTGGGTCTCAGCTAAAATGTCCCCTCCTCTAGAACAAAACCTATCTGGCTCCTCAGGCTGATTCAGAAGCCTTCTTCGGGGTCCCACCATCCTGTGCTTTCAGAGTGTATATAGACCACTTTGTGGTCATTACCTACTCGCATCTCTCTGTCCCTCCCAACTCTGTAAAGGCAAGAACCGCATCCACGGTGCTATGACCTGTTGCATTTCCAGCTCCTAAAATGGTTCCTGGCACGTAGTAGGTGTTCAATAAAACTTGTTGAGTGAATGACTGAGTTTAAAAAGCTCATTGAATCAGAAGGCCTCTTGAAGGGCATGGTGACCCAACCCTCACTATACATGTAAGAAAACTGACCCCAGAGAAGGCCAATAACACACTAAGTCATGTAGTAAATTAATGGCAAACCAGGAAGGGAACTTGGATGTCTCCTGACCTATTCCAGGGGTCTCTCTAGCAAAATATATTACATTTCAATTCATCTGCCACAGCTTTCTCTTTGGAAGATTTATTATTTGAATTCCTTGTGGAAGGTCCGTGGCCTTGTGATCAATACAAGCCAAGGGTATACAATATTTTGGCATCCCTGGGCAACATTGGAAGAGGAAGAATTGTCTTGGGCCACACATAAAATACATTAACATTAACGACAGTTGATGAGCTAAAAAAAAATCTCATAATGTTTACGAATTTGTGTTGGGCCACATTCAAAGCTGTTATGGGCCACATGCAGCCTATGGGCCATGGGTGGGGCAAGCTTGACATAAGCAATTTCTCTAGATGAACAGCCTATTGGTATAAGTGGGAATATCTGACATGCTTCATTAGATCAGTGTCTAGGAACAATTTAAGGAACAGTCTTGAAAGTTTACATTAAAATTCTAGGAGTTCCTGGAAGCAGTTCAGTTGCCAGGTAAGAGAAGGTTTTGTAGCCAGAAAAACCTGGGTTTAAATTCTGGCTCTGTCATTTATTAGCTATGTAATTTTGGGCAATTTACTGGACCTCTCTATGATTTACTTTTTCCATCTCTAAAATGAGGATATAAATAATACTGACCTAATCAATTATTGCTAATAACAAGTGAGATACTAATAAATAATGGGAGAGAATATGTATTAAGTACTAGGTACTATACTAAGTGCTTTCTATGTCTTATCTATATCTGAACAACCTACTATTCTTATCCTCATTTCATAGATGAAAAAGAGTACAACACAGAAAGGTTCAGTGAATTGTCCCAGGCATACAGTTAGCGAGTGGAAAAGCCAGGATGGGCTCATTTCTAACCACTGTACTCTGCTTCCTGTGTAGCCCAGTGCCTGACACACGTGCCCCACCCATGTCAGCTAGTATGAGTACAGGCACCTCCAGAAGCAACGTAGACATTTTATTTTGTGAAGGGCTTGGTTCATAGTAGGCGCTCAGTAAATGGTAGCTTGTAGGTCTATTATGAGCCTACAGAATCTGTACCTGGAAATAACTTTTTTTCGACATTTTCTACCCTTTCTTTAAAAGGGGTCTGGGAATCCTTGTGAGGAGAGTTGACCAGCAGGAATAGTTCCTGGGAAGCTATGGAGGGCATTCCAGCCATGGGAGAGCCAGGGATTCTGGCATTTGCTGGCTTCCAGTCAGTTAGCTATCAAGTCAAAATGTGCCAGGCTCCAAATGGATTCATTTTCTCCCAGGCCAGAGGTTAAGTCATAATCCCCAAACTAGATGAGGCTCCAGGTAAAAAACCCAAGGGCAGCTGGTGTAGCCCCTACAGGGCTGCAAAAGCCCCAGGGGACCTCTGATGCTCCTGTAACTGGGCCCTGGATGTCAACCAAAGGGGACACACTGATGGGTCCCTGCCCTTCCCAAGTGAGCTACACTCCCAAAGGGACATGCCCACTGTCTCCTTCCTTCCTTCTGTCATCCCTCTCAGATACACATCTTTTTTACTGCCTGGCTGAGCAAGCGAAGGGACTGGCCAGCTAGGTACAACTTCACAGGAACTCCAATGGCACCATCCCTGGCAAAAAGGGGATCACTCAACCTCACAGATGAAAGATCTGCTGTAAAAGTAGGTGTCACGGTATTAAGGTTGAGACCCTGGCCTCTGGATGCACCCCCACCCCCTACCCCAGGTGTGAGTCCAGGCTCAACTACATATCAGCTCTGTGACCTTGGGCATGTTTCTTAACTTCCCTATGCCCCCATTCTCTCATCTGTACTAATGGAAATAATAAGGGTACCTACTCAATAGAGTTCTGTGAGTACTACATGCGAGAACCCAAGTAAAGTATTGAGAATGGTGCTTGGGACTTAGTTATTGTTCAATAAATGTCAACTACTTATTCTTGTTACTAATATAACCTGCTCACCCAGTACAGGAATCCTCCCTCTGAATACTGTGCCATTAGTATCCACTTGACTGCTCTAGTTACAGGAAGCACATTACTTTCCACAGCTGCTCTACTGTTGCCAGACAACTCTCATTACTGGGTGGTCCGTCTTCTCTATGCAGCGCGTGGGAAGCCTACATATACTGGAATGAAAGCTATCCAAGATACATTCAGTGAAAAAGACCAAGCTATAGAACAATATGTGTATAAAAAATAGGACTTGCCCTGCTCGCTCCTGAGACAGCTCAGTGACTAACAGATTTGGCCCCTCTCTCTGGGTAACTGGCTTCCAGAAGGAAGCAAAGCCATTGCCCTGCCATGATCCATGAAGAGCTGCACCTATAAGCCCGTGCCAGTGTGGTGTTCTAGGCAACAGAACTGGCTGGCTGGCAGGGAATGGAGGAGAGTTTAAGTGGGGAAAGTTTCTGCTGATTCTATCACCTAGTTGTCTGCTAATCCAGTCCCAGACAGGGTCAGTTTCAGAGCTTGACCAAAGGAAACAACCAAGTAGTTTCAATCATTTTTTAAACATGAAGCTCAAAATACAGAATTGATGGAAATTCCCTTATTTGTCAATTGAAAATTCCCTCACTATCAAGAGCAGGCCAAGCATCTCTCATACAAAGCATAAATGCAGGGAAATGAGGACAATCCCCATCATCCTCCCTTTCGGGACAATCCAAGAACCTCCCTTCAGTGCCTCCTGTTATCCTCGGACCAGGGCCCAGACCCACCCACAGCACCTGCTCGATACCCAGCCACGGGGTAATCAGATTTCCTCTTTGCAGCCACACCTGGCGAGGCTCAGCGAGTATTATGTAACGACTGCATTAGCATGGAGAGAATGCTCACCTTGTCTGTTAGCCGTGCTTCTGCCAGAGGAGTTTCTTTGGGTCAATGGAAGTCTGCCGACTGGGCCACGTGACTATGCAAAGCTCCATCGTATTCAGTAGTTTGCTCAATGTTGCAATAAACCCATGTAGTGGGTCTATTTGATCCCGTTTTACAGATAAAGACATTGAGGCAAGGACAGGGAAGGACCTTGCCTAAAGCCGCATGGCTCACTGGTACTGAGGCAGGCTCATGCCTTGGTCTCTTAACTCCCCCCATGGAATGTTTTTTTCTGGCCCCACTGGCCTATTAGCAGCCTCCTCATTCCCTCCCATCCTTGTCCCTTCTGTCTCCTTTAAATATCCTTCAATACCATGGGGAGGAGAAGTCTTATTTTAGGAGGAAGGTAAAAAACAAACAAACAAACAAACAAACAAACAAACAAACAAACAGTGACAAAACCGAAAACGATGGGAAGCCCAGTAGAGCAGCAGCAAGAAATACAAACCTGGGGCCTGTTCATCCTGGGAAAGCCCCAGACTATCGGAGCGAATTCTGAGCGTCTGACGGAGAGTAAAGCAAAGGTCCTCCCAATGGCTCTGGACTGGTCACTTGGCTCCCAGCTCAGCCGAGGCCTGCTAGTGAGGCTGCACCGTGTGGCTTGGGAGGGTGGGCAACGGGCAGAGCAGGGCTGTCACTGAGGCCACACGGGAGCTTTAGCGCTTTAAACTGTACTTTACAGAAGGGCGGGGCTGCAGCCAGATTCGGAGGCACAGTCATGGACTGTCACCCCCAGCAGCCTCACACAGCAGGGTCCATGAAAAGAAAGGGGAGAGAGAGAGAAGAAAGAGGAGGAGGAGGAGGAGGAGGGAAAGGGAGAACCTCAACCCGCAGGCAGGTCCTGCTCCCACACTTCCCCTGCGGCGGGCCCTGGCATCTGGGAGGGTCAGGCTGGTGTAGCTGGGACTCCGCTCTCCACCTTGGGGTTACGCAGAGCCCGCTGCCCAAGGGGGCTCCAGACCATGTGGGGTGTGGCCTCAGCCTGCACCAAGGACTGGGGGTGCCCTGTGACAGTGTGGCTAAGGGGACACTGAATGGGACCAGCTTCTCTCTGAAGCATTCTCGAGTGGCCTCAGCCCTGGGCAAGCCTGAGAACAGGAAAAGTGCTTCCCCCGCAGGCTAACCTTTCTCACGTCAAATGTCCACACCATGGACAGCCTCCGGGTCTGATGTGGGCGCTGGGGCTTCGCAAGATATGCTCCTCTGGACTGAAGGCAAAGGGGGGACGTTTGCAATCCTTTCTCCTGGGCCTTTGTTTTCGAATATGTAGACCAAGGGGCCGAAGGAACTGTCCAGTCTCTTCGGCTCTGCTCTCCTGTGGCTCTGTGAACCCCAGGCCTTGACTTCTGCATGGCCCGTGTCTCCAGACACTGTCATTCCAGGTCGACACCCACGAGGTTGTGTCCCAGAGAAAGGCCTCTCTTACCAATGGCTCACCAGCATCAAAAACAACAATATTTCGTTTTCCTGTGACAGCCTAGGGTGTGTCCTTCCGGCCACTAAATTCTGCTTCCCTGAATTAGCTGGTTAATACGTATAATAATTGGAGTAAGAGTCCCTATGTCTCCCTTTTAATTTAGTCAGAGCTTCGCCTGGAACAGCCCCATAGATTTTGCCAGAACTGAAAGCGCCCACGTAGGCACGAGTGCCCGGGTTCTCTGTGTGTCCTAGTCGCCGAGGAATACTTGAAGAGCTGCACCTATAAGCCCCTACACACAACCATACCCAGGTGTTCAACGTGCATGCTGTGCTCTTGCTCAGACTCTGCTGGGTGCCAGGGTGACAGTTTGCTGGGAGATGCAGACACGACAGCACAGAGAGAATGACCGCGGGGCTGACCGTGTGGACCGGCCCAGGCCTTGATCCTTTGCGCATCTGGGATCACGTGTGAACACAGGAGACATGGGCTGACAACAGAAAACTCATGCCCTGTTCACAGAGCGAGGGGGAGGTCACAGAGATCAGGAGAGTGCCCCCTCCCACTGACTCACCAGTCTGATCATGTGCAGCTTCCTGGGGACCCCATTGCTGGCTTGAATGAGCTGGGGTTCGTTTGGGAAACCCGTCCCTGGGAATGGAAAGGGAGATTTGAACCGTGGAGCTGGACTTCTGTGTTAACACAAAACTGTGTTTTGTTTGGGGGTTTTACCTTTTCTTTTTTTCTTTTAAATAACACCACGCAGGGAGCCCTAAGAAAGTTCCCAGACTGCAACAGACAGACTCATCATTTCTTTGTACTCCGTTGGTTGGGAAAAAAGTCCAAGAAAGAGAAAAGAAAGGCAGGAAAGGGGAAAGAACCCCCTTAGAGCGCCTCCTCTTCCCATCAGCCAAGTGGGTTTGCACAATGAAAGCTCAATAGCTCCTCCCAGGGCCCTGTGGGGGCCCTGCCTGCCCAGGAGGACAGTCACTCTGATGTTCAGGGTGGCTTCCCCGCTCCACAGGCCTGCGGGTCTTCCCCACCACTGCTACTTCCGTGCACGTAGCCAGACAGATTCCTCTCAAAAAGAGGGTGTGTTCCCAGGGACAAGGGAGCCCATGCCAGGCTGCCTCTGGGAAAAACTGCCCGTCCATATAGAGAGCAGAAGAAACTGGCCACGGGTGTCACTTGTCCTTGACTTGGCTGCAAAGGGAGTTCATCTCAAGTGTTAGGTGGTTTATAGCAGGAGCCAGAAAATGGTTTGTTTGGTTTTTCTTCTCTATTAAGGATCCACGAGGGATCACGCATATTCAAAATCATCGAGGATACATCAGGATATTGGCTGTGCTGACTAGTTTCTTCTGCCACACTGTTCAACAAACATGCACTAATTACACAAATCTTCCCAGTGAAAAAGAAGACACTTCATTGTAATGGCAAGGGGGTGGGGACGTGGGATATGAGCTCATAGATCTTGAATTTGCATTGCATCACTTTCGCTCTTTGATACTATTAATATTTCTGCATCTGTCAAATGGGAATAATAATAATAGTAATAATACACCCACCCTGCCTTCTTCCATGGGTGTGAAGAAGAGAAAATATCTGTGAAGTGCCCCTTGTAAAAGTGATAGCTACAAGTGACAGCAAAGCAAGGCCTCCTGGGCTGGGGAGTGTCACTCCTTAAGCAACGACTGTCAATAGTTAGAAACTGATTTGAGAATTCACAGAAAAAAAGACTGGTTAAAAAAATCTCTCTATAAAGTTAGTCTCCTAGGGCTAGAAGTGGGCCGGGAAGACCTCAGGGGAAGGGAACTGCACAGATCTGAATGGGCCATGAGACCCGGTGTTGCTGGAGCTAAGAGGACACACAGGTTGTTTGAACATGAGGCCGCGCATGTGTACTAATGGAGCCATTGAAGAGTTTTGAGCCAAGTGAGGTGCTGTGACTCTGAGGGTGGTTGGTGTGGCAGGATAAGGACGGGAGACACTGCAGACAGAGCCACCTGTGGGTGGGTGCCATAGTAACCAAGTGGGAGGTGGCCTGGGCTGTGGCAGCAGTGAGGTGAGGGCGGGTTCAGACCCACACTGTGGGAAGGGGCCAACTGCAGGTGACTGGTGAAGGGAGGGGGCAGCCCCATGGCACCAACATGGGGGCATCTCTTACATCAAGGCTTCCCCTTTCATACATGGCATTGCAGCTGCCTGTGGCTTGTCTAACCTCTCACACTGGACCATCTATTTCTTAAACAGGCATCACATTGACATCACAGACCCAGCATCTGACCCCTGGAAGGTGCTCACAAATACAGTGTTCCCTCGCCACTTTGCGCTTCATGTTTTGCGGCTTCAGTGCTTCGCAGGTTTTCCCAAAACATTCATCAAAAAATAAAAATGAAAAAATACCACCATGTCGGCAGCCACATGGCGGAAAGGAGCGTTGTTTCACGTGGATGCACGAGAGAAGGATCCCTGCCTGTCAAACAAAGAGATGAGCTGACTCAGAGTCCCTCCCACGGGCTCTCATAAAGGCGCGGGATGGGTTTCCGGGGCGACATCGACCCATGAGAGGACGAGTGGGTTTATCCCTGTGAGCTGATTGTCTGCGCATCATCGCAGCCTCACCCAGCATCTTCTCTTGTTGTATCTCGCCAGTCTTGTCCGTGATGTTGACTGTCTCGCATACTGTATTTTAGTGTTGTGTGGGCGATCACTTGTTTTGTTTAAGCGATCACTTTTTTTTATTAATTAAGCCCTTATAATGCCGCCTAAGCGCTGTGCCCCTGCGAAAGCTTCCTCCGGGGCACCCAAGAGGAAGAAGATGATGACCATCAGCGAAAAGGTGAAACTTGGGAAAGCCAGAATGGCTCAGTGGGTTAAGCGCTCACTTTGCAGCGCCGGGGACCGAGGATCGAATCCCGGCCCCGACCCGTGCGGAACCATATGCTGAACTGGGAGCTCCCCCAGTTCAGTTCTCTCTCTCTCTCTCTCTCTGTATCTCTCTCTCTGTCAAAAATAAAAATAAATAAAAAATAATATATTTAAAAAGAAAAAGTGACACTTTTAGATATGATCAAAGAGGGCAGAAGTGATGCATCTGTGGCACGCCATGACGGGGTGAA
>PVKE010046275.1:0-12325 GCA_004027555.1 Craseonycteris thonglongyai | reverse complement strand
CAGGAAACATATGACCTCACTTATAGGTGGAATATAAAACTGAAAGTAACAAAGACAGAGAGACCTATGGACACACCCAATAACTTGGTGATTGCCTGAGGGAAGGGGAGGAGGGGGGAGGGAGAGCGGGAGGGGAGGTGGGAGAGGGCACCAGCATTATGGACGCACTCAATGGTTTGGTGGTTACCTGGAGAAGGGGGAGGAGGGAGGGAGAGTTGGGGGGGAGGTGGGAGTGGGCACTGGATATATGGTGATGAAAAGGGGAGCTGATTCTGGGTGGTGGGCACATATTACAAAGTATGAGTGATGTGATGTGGACTTGTACATCTGGAAACTATCTAATTGTTACCAATCAATATCACCCATTAAATTTAACAATAAAAAAAATAAAAAATAAAAAAATATTCATATTTTCCTACAAATAGGTGTTTTTCTATTTCATATTTTCAAGGTTATATAGTTTCAACTTGCACATTCTTGTCTGTAATACATGTGGAAATTATTTTGTGTTGGGAAAGTGGGGCTCCAACTCCATGTTTTGTCAATGTGGATAATCATTTGTCATTATTGATTAGCCCATTACTTTTCTCCACTATCTGGAAATATTTATTTATGGAAGCTGCCTTTAACATTTTACAGTAATGTTTTATAATTTTACCCACATATTGCTTACATATATTTTATGAGCATTAATGCAAAATATTTTAATGTACTAGTATAAAATTTAAGATTTTAATATTAAATATTTAAAATTTTAACATTAAAATTTTTTTAGATGATTATTGCTTGTTATGTAAAAGTGCAAATAATTTTTAATATTGATTTTTGTACCTAACAACCTTCCCAAAATTTTACTAATATCAATCATTTCTCTAGATTAATTTGGATTTTCTTTAACAATTTTATTGCCTGTAAACAATGAATTTGCATTTTCCTTTCCAAACATATACGCTTTTTCAGTTCCCTCATTGTATTCACTGGATTCCCCTGTATAATATGATAAAGGACATCTTTGTTTTATTATTTATTGTAAAGGCTATCTTCAATATGTTATTATTAAGAATGATACTTCTGGGAGAAGCCGGGATGGCTCAGTGGGTTGGGCACTTGCTTTGCTGCCCCAGCAACCGGGGATCAAGTCCTGGCCCCTGCCCATGTGGACCCATATGCTGAACTGAGGTGTGCTTCCCATGTGGGAGGCCTACGGGCTGGGTCCCACCCTACGTGGCCCCTACCCACCTGTGTGGAATAAAACCATGTTGGAAACTAATGACGGACGTACAACTATGGAGATTGCTCTGGGCCCTCCTCTGTCTGTCTGTCTTTCTCTCTCTGTCAAAACAATAAAAGAAATCTTAAAAAACAAACAAACACACAAACAAAAACAAGAGTGATAGTTCTGGGGATGTCAGGATAGCTCAGTAGTTGAGCACTTGCCTCTCAATCGCGAGGCCTGGTGTTCAGTTCCCAGCCCTGGCCCCTGCAAACCCCGTATACTTAACTGTAGCACAGCTGGTAACTGTCAAGGTGGCTCAGTGCTGAAGGTTCCTGCTTCCCTTGTGCAAGGTGCCCAGTTCAATTCCCACGCCCTGAGGCCCCACATCCGCCTGTGTAGAATGAAACCATGTCACCACTAATGATGTACAACTATGGAGACTGCTCTGGGCCCTCCCCCCTTCTCTCTCCCCACCCCCCCAACCTCTCACCTTCTTTTAAAACAATAAAATAAATACTTCAAAAAAAAAGAAAAAAAAAAAGAATGGTGCTTCCCGTAGTTTTTGTAATGTCCTTTATCAGTTTATAGAACATTTTTGAAACATTTCATCATAGCGTTTTTACTGACTTCTTTTTCTCTGTCCATTGAGATGGTGATAGGATTTTCTCCCTTTAAACTGTTAATGTGATGATGTCAACTAATTGTTTCCCTGATGTTACAGTAAAGCGGTGTTGTATTCCTGAGATAAACCCACCTCGACCACGACATAGTATTATTTATTTTTATGCACTGCTTGACTAAGGTTAGTGAAATTTTGCTTAGAATTTTATTTTCCTTTCTTGTCATTAGGTTTTGCTATCAAGATTATACTAACCAGGAAGCCAGGATGGCTCAGTGGGTTAAGTGCTCACTTTGCAGCGTGGGGGACCCAGGATCGAATCCTGGCCCCAGCCAGTGTGGACCCATGTGCTGAACTAGGGAGTTCCCCCAGTTCAGTTCTCTCTCTGTCTCTGTATCTCTCTCTCTCTTTCTCTCTCTCTCTCTCTCTCTCTCTCTCTGTCAAAAATAATAAATAAATAAATAAATAAATAAATAAATAAATAAATAAATAAATAAATAAAAAGATTATACTAACCTTTATTCTCCAGGAGAATTTGTATAAGTTTGGAATGAATCATTCCTTGAACTTATCAGTAATATCAAATATGTGATTTCTGTCCACTCATTCCATTTTATTAATGATTATGAGAATATTCAATTTTTCTATTTCATCTAGAGTTAATGTGGTAAGTTGTATTTTTAAAATTAATCAATTCCACCCAAATTTTCAAATTAATGGGATTAAAATTGGACACAATTCATTCTCACCCATTAAATCTCCACAATACCTATAGTTAAGTCCCCCTTTCATCCTTACCCTCTTGATTAACCTCTTCAGAAGCTTGTTGGTTTTAACATTAAAAACACAACAACCTTACTTTTGTCATCAATTCTTTCCTTTCTGTTTATTTTCTATTTAATTAATGGCAGCTTTTATTTTTAAGATTATCTTCCTTCATTCTACTTCCTTTGAGATTAATTTGCTGGGATTTTTTTGCCCTTTTTTCTTATGTTGGATGTTTAGTGCCTTAATTTCCCTTTTCCTTTTAAATGAAAGCATTAAAAGTTACAAATTTCCCCCTGAGTGTCATAGCATTTCAGCATTTTTGCCACATGGTACTCTTGCTTCTCTTTTGACCCATTCAGAGTTATTCAGAAATTAAAAAAAAATTTTTTACAAATGGAATATTTTTAGTTTTTGTTTTTTGTTTTTTCTTAATTTGATTGCATTTTGGTCAAGAGAATATGCTTTCTGTGAAAGCAGTCCTTTGCTTCTGTTGATGTAGCTTTATGGCCTCACAGTTGATCAGTTTTTGAAAATGTTCCCATGTGTTTGGAAAAACGTGCATTCTTTACTCATTGTATGCAATATTTCATGTATCTAAACTTGTTTAGTATGATGTTTAAACCTTCTATATCAATACTTGGTTTTGTCAGCTTGTACTATGAATTTCTGAGAGGGACATACTAAAATCTACATACATTTGTTTTCTCCTTGCAAAAAAGTTCTGTTTTTAAAAAATTAAATTATGCTATTACAATTTTGGCATTTCATATCTTCCTAAGGAATTGAACTTTTTATCAGTTTGAAGTGAATTTCCACCATTAGTAATTCTTTGTGTTTGATGTCTTTTATAGATATTAACTATGTCAACTCTCTTCTGTTGTATTTAATCAAAATTTATCTTTTTGCTTGACAATTACTTGTCAAATTGTTTTTCATTCTCTGGTAGTCTGCATTCTTTTGTTTTTGTTGTAAACAGCATGTGACCAGAATTTTTAAAATTTACTTAGAGTACCTTCCTCCCACCCCCACCCCCAGTATTTCTTTTAATGAGAGTTTTGGCTAGTGAACCTGTGAAAACATCATTTTGTATATTTTGGTTTTATTTTGCTTTTATCCTTGAAAAATGTTCTTTCTGAACATAGAATTCCAGGTGGCCAGTTCTCATCAGTCCAAAGCTATTATTTCACTATCTTTGAGCATCCATTGCTGTACTTGATTAGTCAGCATTAATCTAATAGCCAGTTCTTTGTAGGTCTTAGTTTTCTTTTCTTTTTTTCTTCTTAGTATTCAGAAGCTTTATTATATGTGTAGAAGATTGTTTTTGTTTTTTAAATCATGTATCTTGTTTTTCACTGGTTTTGTTTCATGAATCTGATATTCTCTCACTAACAAATATGATTGATTGCTTCTGATTTACATAAGTTTTTGTGTTGTTGTTGTTGTTTTCTTTGATTAATTTTTTATTGTTTTGGGAAGAAAGTGAGAGAGAGAAAGGCAGATGGCCCAGAGCAGCCTCTACAGTTGTACACCATTAGTTGTGACATGGTTTCATTTCACACAGGTGGGTGTGGGAACACATGGGGTGAGAACTGAACTGGGGCCTCCTGCCTGGGAGGTGAGAAGCTTTGCTGCTGAGCCATCCTGGCGATTATCAGTTGTGCCACAGTTCAGCATAAGGGGTTGCACGGCTGGGGCCAGGAATCGAACCCCAGACCTTGTGATTGCAAGGTAAGCACTCAACCTCTAAGCTATCATGTCATCCCTCCCCCATAGTTTTTTAAATCAGCATTTTTAAATATTGGAATTAGGTCTGCATAATGCAAATTTGTTTTGACACAGCTGCCATTTCAGATTCTAATGACAGAACGTGGCACACACTTTAAAGTTGTTCAGCCATGCTCTTCAGGATGCTGCTTATACCACTGCTCCTGGGGCAATAGTCTCCTGCCAGGTCACACCAAATATCTCCTTAGCATGAAGGGGAAGATAACACTTTGGCCCTCCAGATTTATTTCCTTCCTTTTTCCTCCACTTCCTTTGTTCCTCTTGCTAACTGATGAAATTATATCTAGATCTTAAATCCCAAAGGTACAAAAAGCATTAGGAATTGAATGGGTTTTTGTCCAAGACTCTTAGGCCCTCTGATATCAGAAATTTCTAAGACAAAAAAAAAAATAAAAAAAAGAGTGTGTCTTTTCAGTAGGAAGTAGGATGGTTTGGAGTATTTTCTAGGTGCTAGGATAAGTAATCCATTTGATGTCCTCATAAAAAGATGTGCCGTTCTATTTTCACTCCTCTCAGATATGAATTATTAAAGACTCTTATTGTTCCTCTGTAAGTCCTATGTGTAATGTAGAACTCATCTTGTAAAAAGGGGGGGGGGGGAAGAGAAAACTAGAAGTAGCAAAATAATGTATCTGGGGTTTACAATGCCCGGCAACAGTAAAGTCATTTCTTGTAGCTTTTTACAAAAATGTTTTTTCCCCATTTTATTTTCATCTTCTGCACAAAGTAATTACCTTTCAGAGACACCTACAGGAAGAGGCTACGAGAATGTCTGATCATTTTTAATGCATTTGCTTCTCTATTTTCTTTCTGACATTCTAAGTAGAGCACATCAGCAGAGGATGACTTCATTAAATATTAAATACAGTTTCCTGCCTTAGCAAGTGTTTGTCCTATACAAAACCCCCCAACAGTGACAATGTCCAGCAGGGCAAGCGAACTCTACAAAGCAGACTGCTCCTTTCAAAAGGCAGCCCATTGATATGTTGTTGGTTTCTTATGAGCTGTTTGCCACCTGCTGCTTTTTTCAATGTGAACAATTGCTATGATGCATCTCTAAAGAATTGATTTAATTAATGTTTGAGAAACTATGGATTAGAAATAATCTTTAAGATTTGTAAAACTTATTTGGTCAATAGTCAATAATAATTCAAATTAAGAAAAAACTAAGATATATGAGGCCTGAAAATTAAATTTGCAAACTTGCCACCATGCGCTTATATTGACAGCACTGTACAAACATCTCAGTAAGGTTTCATAACCTTGGTATATCGGTGTCTCACAACTGTGTTTGTGTCAATGTGTGGTGGTGTCTTGCTGAGTGGCATTTATTATTGTTGTGTGATTTTATGTGCTCTCGCAAGAATGTCAGAGCTTGAATTAGAGCAAGGAACAAACATTACATTTCTTGTTAAACTTAGCAAGAATGGAAGCGAAATAGGAACATGTTAGTCCAAGTTTATATGGAAAATGCCATGAAGAAAATGATAGTGTATAAATGGATTAAACATTTTTATGAGGGGAGAGTAAGTGTCACTGATAAAGAGAGGTCAGGGTGGCCAATAATGAGAACTGTCAAAAGCATTGCAAAAATTCCTCATACTGTGCATCAAAATCATCAGCTGACTGTGAGAAACATAACAGACCAAGTAAACATCGATAGAGAAACAGAACTGGATAAAGAGGTTGTGGTACATTTATACAATGGAATACTACTCAGCAATAAGAAAAGATGAAATACAGCAATTTGTGACAACATGGATGGACCTTGAAACGATCTTATTAAGCGAAATAAGTCAAAATGAAAGAATCAAGAACATATGACCTCATTTATAGGTGGAAAATAAAACTGGAAGGAACAAAGAAACAAAGCTTCATGGACACAGTCAATAGTTTAGTGGTTACCTGAGACTAAGGGGGGAGGTGGGTGGGAGAGATGGTGGGGAGGGAGAGTAGGAAGGGGGAATCAAACATACGGTGATGGAAAGTGAGCTGATTCTTGGTGGTGAGCACATAATGCAATGTATAGACAATATAATGTAGAATTGTACAGCTGGAAACAATGTAATTGATATCAATTAATGTCACCCCAATAAATTTAATGAATAAATAAATAAATAAGAAAAGGAAAGAAAAGAAATATTTCCACTGATAATCTTGGCATGAGAAAGGTATATACAAAAACAGTCCCAAAGGGGCTCAACAATGAACAAAGCAAAGGAGAGTAGAAATTTGCCAGGACCTTTTGGAGAGGCAAGATGATGTTTTAGGTCATGTTACCACTAGTGATAAAACATGGGTGTACCAATATGACCCTGAAACAAAGTGTCAAAGTGACCAATGGAAATCAGCCAATTCTCCACAACCATAAAATTCCTGTCAGTCCAAATCAAGAGTCAAAACAAGTTTGCTAATCATTTTTGATATCAGAGGGATTGTTCATTATGAATTGGCGCCAACTGGACAGTCAACCAAGTTGCCTATTTGGAAGTGCTGAAAGGCTGCATGGAAAAGTTGGATGAAAACAACCTGAACTTTTCACCAACAACTCATGGCTCTTATATCACAATGCCCCAGCTCACACGGCACTGTCTGTGAGGGAATTTTTAGCCAGTGAACAAATAACTGTATTGGAGCACCCTCTCTACTCACCTGATCTGGCCCCCAATGACTTTTTTGTTACCTGAAGATAAAGAAAATATTGAAAGGAAGACATTTTGATGACATTCAGGACATCAAGGGTAAGATGACAATGGCTCAGATTAATGGCCATTCCAGACTTAGAGTTCCAAAGTTGTTTTGAAGGGCAGAATAGTCTCTGGAATCAGTGCATAGCTTCCCAAGGGGAGTACTTTGAAGGTGACCATAGTGATATTCAGCAATGAGCTACCCTGTTTCCCCGAAAATAAGACAGTGTCTTATATTAATTTTTGCTTCCAAAGATGCACTAGATCTTATTTTCGGGGGGATGCCTTATACATATTTCAGCGAGAGGCAAAACTGTAAGTAGGTCTTGTTTTCGGGGGATGTCTTACTTTCGGGAAACACGGTATGTAGCTTTTTTTCTAGGATGCATTCATGAACTTAATTGGCAGACTTCATATCATAAGCTGTATATTGCCTTTTCAAAAATATGTTTTTTTGTTTTTACATATGTAATGGAAATATAGAGTTTTAACCTATTTTAGATTCATTTTGAAATTAAAAAAAAAAAAATCTCAGGTAAGGACTGTTCATTTTTCTAATAGTGCCATCTGCTGGTCTAGATATTTTGACTGGATTTCTGGTTTGCAAGTTTCAACACATTAAAGAAAACTTAGAAAAGATTTTTAAAGCAATAAAAAAATCTCCACTCAAAAATTTTGTTCAAACGTTTTTTATTTTACATGTACCTGATATTTATCATATTTGAATTCACAGATCCTTTTATTTAACCCCCAAAGCTATAATTACCATGCCTTTAAGTCATTCATCTGTACATTCACACCCATCTTACTTTACTTTATATTGCATGTTATAATTAAGAAATTTTGAAATGTGAACATTAATATTTAATTACATAATCTCTACGAAGTAAATTTCAAAGTTACAGGATTTTAAAAAATTGATTATTTGAACAATTTACATGTGGTTTAAATGAACTCTTGCCAACCTCAGAAAATAAGATTTACATTTATTTCAAACACTATTAAACAGTTGGATTTTGAACTGGGGATTTTAGGATACTTTATTCCAAGTATCTAATTACATAGATATTTATATATAGTGTTGGTATATTAGTTGTATGTAGTTTTCAGCATTTTTTTCTTCAGCATGTCTGTAGCCTATGATTAATGCCTTCTAATATCTGAAATGTCCATTACTTTTACTCATTGTATTGTTTCAAGTAACTTTCTATCCAAGAGTTTTTATCCAGCTGACTTTCCAAAAAGGAGCAACTCTCCACCTTTGTACTTGTATCCAGCACCAAAGGATACCCAGTGGTTTGCTTTGGTGTGCTTTGGCATGCATCTCAGTGGTTAGCTGAGCATTGGAACACATCCTTCCTTCTCTTTGCTCACTGATGAGATATAATTTATTTTGATTCAACTCTTCACAAATTGCCATCTGTCAGCTTTGCTTTCTCTAATCCCTCGTCTTCTTTCATTGCTTTTGGTTGAACTGGCAGAAGCTCAGCTATTAGAGTAGAGCAAAGTCTCTCCATCAATAGAGAAGATTTCACTTGAAACTAACACGTTGCTCATGAATGACCTTCTTTTCAATCTCAACTTTCATCATCCCCTGATACACAGGAAATAGAGTGGCAGCACTATTGACAAGGGCATTGCTGAGACTGGATTGAGAGGCACTTTGGCATCTATATATATCTTCCAAATAATCTTTTTGTTGGTATTCTTTGGTCTTGCTTCCAAGAGCTAGTTATATGGAATACTGACAGTGATAATACCTAGATGTCTGCTTCTTCTTGTACATGGAGCACAGATCAATGTCACTGAGAATTTTTGTCCCAAGGGGACTGTCACCATATTCTTTATATAGGTCTAAATTAATCTTTGTATAGCAATGGAATATAGAAAAAGTTATTTAATGCTAATTTAAAAATAGACAAGAATCATTTAATTAATAAGAATATTAAAGCATGATGAAAATCTCTATGTAGACAGACTAAAACTAAGCATAAGTAAAAAAAACAATATTTTTGCAGTGCTTTCTCTAAGCCAAGATTTATTTATTTATTTATTTATTTTTTATATCTTTTTATATTTATAGAGAGTAATTGTTTTATCTTCAGTGCATATTTATTTCTATTTTACTTTTGACAGATAGAGAGAGAGACAGAGACAGAGACAGCTAGAGAACCGAACTGTGGGAACTCCCCAGTTCAGCATGTGGGTCCTGCCTGGGCCAGAGCCAGGATTCGATCCTCAGTCCTCTTGGCCTCAAAGCGAGCGCTCAACCCGCTGAGCCGTCCCGGCTTTCCCCAGCCAAGATTTATTGACATCAACAGTCTTGACATTTAGGCCAAATAATTTTTTGTTTTGTGTGTTGTTGGTGGTGGTGGTGGGGGGGTGTTATCCTGTGTACTGCGGAATGTTTAGCAGCACCCTTGACTTTTATCCACTAAATGCCAATAGTGCTCCTGTCACTGATGTTGTGGCAACCAAGAATATCTCTAGACTCTGCCATGTATCCCTTGGGAGGCAAAATTGTCCTGCTGTTGAGAGTTGAGAACCACAATCATTACATGTGAACATTAATGAAAAACAAAACAAAACACTAAAATATGAGCCATTATTCGGAAGTCCAAGTGGTTTTAAATAGCATGTCAATGACCTTACTGTAAGAGAAATGTCAAAGAAATTTAAACATGACACAAAAATATAGAACTTAAAGCTGGAGAGGAAAATAAAAACATTTCTTCCAGCAATGGAGAATTAGGATGTACCCATGACCACGGATTTTGGATTCTCCCCCCACCCCCCCACCCCCCAAAAAATTGGGGCCTGAGCACAGGACTCAGGTGTCAAATGTTCTAACAGAAATGTTCCCAAGCATGTTTCTAATTTTATAGAAAACCAGGAACCTGGGGAAACTTGTCATGAATCACTGTCAGTAGTTAACTGCTTTCAGAACTGCTGATCTAATGGGTAGATTTTGAGTGACAGAAGAAGGGAAAAAATTTCCAGTGGGCTATGTTGTCATGGTTCCTGGCTGTAAGACTCCTGAATATACCCTCATTGAGGGCCTATCTGTACTTGAGCTGTAGGCATTTTCTGGAAGCAGAGTTCCTATGCTCAAAGCATCCATCAAATTATAACACTGTGCCACTCAGTGTTCAACCTGATTTTGATTAAGCATGAGGGTTATAAATCCTTTTTAGTTCTGAGGCAGCTTTTCCAATGAGTATGTTAATACACACAATGGTTTTCTATTATAACAAGTTTTCCTTGTTTCATGAGTTGGATATACCATGAGCTAAATCATGCTCCTGAAATATGAAAATGTATATAATAATCATCTAATATAACATGCTTAGTTCTGAGACAGAAGTTGAAGTCAACCTGTGCCCTTGAGTTATTAGAGGGATTATATTTTATACAACCACTCAGACTATATGTATCATGTCCACTACTTAAGATAATACCTGACTCTGAAATTTGGGGCTAATAGAATCAACCGTGTCCATTAGGATGGATGGAGAGAAGTTCTTACAGCAGTTAGAAAATATGGGTGAGAGATCAAAGATGGCGGCATGAGAGGAGAACGCCGATAACTGCCTGGGAAGGGCCTTGTGAACAGAGGGGAATCCACAGGGGAAACACTGAGAAGAAACCTCAACTAAGAGAACCACACAACGCAGAACAACACCCAAAGGTTAGAGAAAAAAGGGGAGACCGGGAGAGGGAAAGGGAAGCAGTGGTTCGGGGACAGAGACTCGGAGCGCGGCCCGGGGCTGGCAAAAACAAAGGGGGATTGGGGGACTACGGTCAAAGTGGAGCTGGATCGAGGGCGGGCTGGAAGCTGAGACCTAGGGAGCGTGGAAGCCCCACAAGACTGTGGACACTTTAACAGCCTAACTCAAGGGACAGCACGCAGTGCCCTAATCAGATCACAGAGCCTAAAGTGGAACAGGGACTGTGGAGCAGGGCGGCTGCACTTCCCGGCGGGCGGGGTGAGAGCAGGGCACCAGCCCACAGCAGCTCAGCACCCCTGATTTACGGAGGAGATTGACTGTGAAGGAGCGCCTTCTGATGACAGGGCTCTTGGAGTGAGGGCTGGGGCTTGAGTGGGCATAGCTGCATTGGATGTGCTTGGAGTGACTCCGGCGGTCTCAACAGAGCCGGGAGCATAGAGCGGCTGCTGCCCAAGCTACGGCCTGTGCGCACAGGGCTTTCGGCGCCCCTCCCACTGGGCCGCTGCGGCACTGCTGCCAGTGCGCAACTGGGCTTTCGGCTCCCTGCCCACCGGGCCACCGCGACACCACTGCTTGCTTGCCAGCATGCAATTGGGCTTTTGGTGCCCCGCTCACCAGGCCGCTGCGGCACCACTGTCAGCGCGCAAGGGTGCAACTGGGCTTTCGGCGCCCTGCCCACTGGGCCGCTGCACATCACTGCATGCGCACCCGGGCTTTCGGAGCACCGCCCACCGGGCCGCCATGGCACTGCTGCCTGCTCGCCAGTGAACTACAGGGCTTTTGGCGCCCTGCCCACCAGGCCGCTGCAGCGCCGCTGCCTGTGCGCAAGACCAGCTTTCGGCGCCCTGCCCACTGGGCCGCTGCAGCACTGCTGCCTGCTCGCGAGTGCGCAACTGGGCTATTGGCGTCCCGCCCACCGGGCCTCTGCGGTGTTACAGCCCATGCGTGCAACTGGGATGCCGACCGGGTCGCTGCGGTGTCATTGCCAGTGCGCGGGACTGTGCGGCCGACCGGGGCCTCTGCCAAGCCCAGCCCATCAAAGTGCTGCCCTGCGGGCATGGCTTACAGATACGATTGAAGGAGGGGCAGCCAGGTAGAGGAGAGAAAGACCGAAGCTCCTGCACCCCACCTGCACTGAACCACAAGCCCCCCTGCTGAAAGAGGAATCTGCTATTGTGTCTCAGGCCCACCCTAGCTCCTACTCACATGCCCCCACCCCTGGCCACACGTTTACTACCCTGCTATCTAACAGCTAAGACAGCAACCTGAAGTGCCCCAAGACACAGAAGCTGTCTGCTTCTCCCAACCCTCTCCCAAAATCTCTTTCTCCCACAACTGAGTCCAAAAGAAAAAATAAAGAGAAGCCCATCTGATAGGCAAACCCCCAGAGGGAAAACAGACTCATGCCTAAAGCAAAAAGAACCACATCAAACACAATGCACACCTCAGAATCCAAAGCCCCTCCAGAAGATCAGGGGCAGTCTTTAGTAAAGGACCTTGCACACTTGGAATCAAATCTAAG
>PVKE010046274.1:0-12321 GCA_004027555.1 Craseonycteris thonglongyai | reverse complement strand
GGAGGAGGGGGGAGGGAGAGAGGGAGGGGAGGTGGGGAGGGCACCAGCATTATGGACACACTCAATGGTTTGGTGGTTAACTGGAGAGGGGGGAGGAGGGGAAGGGAGAGTGGGGGGGAAGGTGGGAGTGGGCACCAGATATATGGTGGTGGAGGGGGAGCTGATTCTGGGTAGTGGGCACATAATGCGATGCATGGGTGATGTGATGTGGAGTTGTACATCGGGAAACTATCTAATTGTTACCAACCAATGTCACCCCAATAAATAAAAAAAAGAAAAAGAAAAAGAAAGTCATGTTTGAAGCTCTCAGAGAACTCTGAACAGTTTTTTTCATTTTAGAGACTTGCTTTAAAAACAAAGGAATGAGACAGGGTGCTTCAATGTAGAACTAGTCAAAGCAGAAAACAATACAAGAATGCTATACAAAATTATACAAAATTTGGGGAAGCCAGGATGGCTCAGGGAGTTTAATGCTTGCTTTGCAACCCTGGGGACCAAGGATCAAATCCCGGCCCTGGCCTGTGTAGACCCATATGCTGAACTGGGGTGTGCTTCCCATGCAGGAGGCCCCCAGTTTGGTTCTCACCCCCCTGTTCAGCCCCTGGCTTGAAGGGGTGTGTCTCCCATGCGGGAGGCCCCCAGCCCAGTTCCCACCATGCGCAGCCCCAGCCCACCTGATGACACACAACTGTGGAGACTGCTCTGGGCGCTCCCCCTTCTCTCTGTCTCTCTCTGTCTCTGTCAAAAACAATAAAATAAATCTTAAAAAAAATTTATACAAAATGAAAACTCAAGCAATGTCTATCAAATGAAATGTTCTTATTTCAAATTTGACCTAGGCCTGGGTTAGGAGGCATGCAATATTTGTTGAAGAAATGAATAAATGTGTGTATCATCTTTCTACAGAAGGCCTAGCTAAGAACAAGGTATTAAGAAGGCATTATCTTTATCTTCCCAGCAATCAAGAACAGCTGTTACAATACAGATACTCTTTGCAAAATAGTAGATCCCCAAAGTGAAAGCTTATGATGTAAACTTTTAGGAAGAAGTGACAGAGCAGAATCCAGAAAATATTTAGGACCTGGGGCACGTGGGTAGTAATTATAGAAAGATACTGAAGTAGTGGGATATGGGTAGCACTTGGAGTCAAGTGACCTGAGTTCAGGTTTTACCATCTGTATAACCTTGAGTTATGCATACTATAAACTCTTTGAGCCTCGGTTTCCTAGCCCAGAAAGTGGGCATCAGATTATGTATCACGTAGGCTTACTGTGAGGATTAAAGCGAAACAGTATACAAAAGTGCTTTGCCAACCACAAAACTCTTCAGCAGGTGTAAATGATTAATACTGACTTTTGTATAAATGGATTTGTGTCAATGTCCTGCCTCACGGGCCAAAGTACTGGAAACTTTTTTTAATTTTTACTTTATTTTTATTTTTTTAAAGGTTCATTTTATTGTTTGAGAGAAGTTAAGAGAGAGAGAGACAGAGACAGAGAAAGAAAGAAGAAGGAAGGGCCCAGAGCAGTCTCCATAGTTGTACATTATTAGTTGTAACACAGTTTCATTCTGGGACAGAAACCAAACCAGGGGCCTCCTGCATGTGGGAGGCAAGAACATTTGCCATCATTCCAATGGCTCCAGTTCAGCACATGGGTTTGCACGGGTCAGACTTGGGATATGATCCCTGGACCTTCAGTTGCAAGGAAGTGCTCAACCTGCTGAGCTATCCCAGCATCCTATTTTTTTTTTTTTAATTCTTTATATTCTTTTTTTTTTTTAATATATTTTTATTTTTGACAGAGAGAGAGAGAGAGATACAGAGACAGAGAGAGAACTGAACTGGGGGAGATCTCAGTTCAGCATATGGTTCCGCAAGGGGCTGGGGCCGGGATTTGATCCCTGGTCCCCGGCGCTGCAAAGTGAGTGTTTAACCCACTGAGCCATCCTGTCTTCTCCCCAGCATCCTATTTTTTAAGAAGGGAAAGAACTTCTTTGTTGTTGCTGTTTTGGGTAATATATAATCACTGTGAAAAAATAAATAAAGCAAAATGAGAAAGTGCAAGTTTCCTTAATCTCAACTGTCATTGACATTTTGAATCCTTTTTTTTTTTTTTAAATACTGTGCATCTAAATATATTAAGTGAAAAAAGGTTTCAAACATTTTAATAGCGTGATCCTATTTATGGCTTGTGCATTACTGCTAATCAAGTATTAGTGATAAAAATAAGCAAGACGCTACATTTAGTGCGTATGACCTTTTAGGGCTTTTATAATCCTGAAAGTCTATCAATTATTTCTAAAGAGATTTCATGTATTTAAACTAGAAGAGTGTACTAGTTAGGACCTAGGATCTACATGAGCAAAAATGGAGATAATATAGTGTAAATTCATAGTTTTAGTGAAGATTAAATCAGATACTGCACCGTGATGTCACAGAGTGAGCCTTCAATAAATGTGAGCTGCTACTATTAATATTATTATTAATAATATATTATTATTATTAATATATTGATACTATCAATATTAATAATAATACATTATAGTCATTTTGTTTCCTGCTTTTGTCAAATGACTCTTAGTGATTACCTCTGGCTAATCAATCTAATTAACCTGTGATTAACTGAGATAAAGTACGGGTTTAAGAAGTAGACTTCTCAATTTACAAGATTTGAAGGTAGGGCAGTAAGGGTGGTTCTATAAAGACTTTTTGGAGGTTGAGGGTGGTGGTTGGTGATGGGTAGGTAGGCTGGCTAGGAGGTGGTTCTCAGAGTTCTAACCTGTGGTTACCTGTTGTGACTTCTTTGGTCTAAACTTTAACTACTACTATTTCTGAGATTTCATGTGTCTTTCTCACCAGCACCCTTCCAAAACTGCTTTGGTGCTACTGCCAGATTTGCTGATACATTTTGTTTTCCCTTTGCTAATGATGAGAAACTTATTATTGAACCATCTCCTAATTCCTGAGCAAACTTTTTCCCATTCAATCTAACTCTAAAGTCTTTCCTCTACCCGTAATAATGAACATGCAACACTTGGGACAAAACAAGAGGCACGTTCTTGTTGTTTTTTAAGTCTTAAAGTTACTATTTAAAAGAGCATTTGCTACCACAGAGAATTTCTTTTTATCAGGAAATACTGTTAACAACACACACACACACCATTTAGTTGTCAATGAATGGTGTCAATAACAATTGTGACTTTACAATAAAAAATGTGTCACCTTTTAGGTGGTCTTTTAGGTTTACCTTCTAAAAGCTGTTTTGAGGAGCTGAGTTTTGGTTTGGGTTTGTTTTTTTTCTCTGATCACTGCTGACTGACTACGCTTTAGGCTGTTTACATGGGAGGGCTGTAGATATGGTTATTTGTGTGGCATTGTATCACAGCCTTCAAATATTTGCAGGAGGTTTGGTGGAAAATGTCTAGACCAGTGCAAACACTGCAGGCCCCAGAGAAATCCAAGAGGCTCAAAGGACCATTGAAGAACCCCTGTTCTGCCCTATTGTCACACCAAGGAAACCCTCTGAATCTTTGTCAGACGGGGTGAGCCCACTAAGGAGACTCATGAGTGTCCATGCCCATGAAAGCGTCCTGATTTCCCCACACCAGTTTCATTCATTCTGTATCTACAGCAGGTACAGTTAGAAATGCTGACTACCAGTTCTAGATCTGCTATTCACTTGCTGGGTCACTTTGGCAAGTCACTGACCCTCTCTGGGCTCTGATTTTCTTCGTTTTAAAGGAAATGATGATCTATCTCTAAGATTGTTTTCATTGATTCTGTCCATTAAGTACCTCTTGTGTTGGACCAGGCTGGTAGTGGAAGATACAAAGAAAAATAAGATAAGGTCTCTTATCGCTAGACAGTTTGAATGTTTAACCTCTTTTATTATTTTTCAGCTCCTTGCAGTCTTCCAGAGGCTCATAATCTCAGCCTATACACAGGGTGGCCACAAGCACATAATAAATTATTGACTGATATTACATTACAATTCATGATGAAATAATATTGTATATGTTTCCAGAATTTGAGACCACCCTGAAGTTCTATACAGGTGACATACTCAGAAGACCAGCACACAAATACATATCCATACAAAACAGTTATTTTTATGTGTAATAAATAACTATAATATACCTACTATGTACCAAGCGCTCTGCTAGATGCTTAAAGAAAAAGTTTATCTCAGAAATCTTCATGACAATCTTGGAAGGTAGGCAGCACTAGCTCCATTTTATAATCAAGAAACCAAGACTTTAAGAGGTTAAGAAAGTTGCCCAACATCAAATGTATACTTAGAGGCTCTAAACCCAGCTCTTTCTGGTTCCAGAATCTGGTCTCCTTGCACTGTAACTCTGCCACTGGGTAACATGTTTTGCATTTACAAAGCTCATATACACATCCAGATTCGGAAGATCAGCAGATTGAAACACAGAGAGCTGAACGGATAGACCACAAATCCCTTGGCTACAGAGTAGCCATCATGGAACTTGAAACCAGCTGTTCTGACTCAAAAAACCAGGGCTTTCCCCACTTCGCAACATTGCTTGTGCAGCATACCTTAGCTGACTTGGCTTTGTAAGATTTTTGAGCTCTCCTTTCCCCAGAAATCTTACAGAATCTTGGTTTTGTAATATTTTTTATCTCCCCTCTCCCCATAGACACACCCCATATTTCCCTTCCTTTCTGTTGTTTATTCACAGCTCCATCTATTCATTTTCAAATCTGCTTTCCCTGCAATCACTCCCAGTTCCATAAATGACCCCCAACCAGGAACTCATCTTTTTCTCGAAAACCTGTAGCTAATTGCTCAACAAATCCTATGGAATCTTTCTTCAAAAATAAACCCGGAATTTGACCACTTCCTGGCACCTCAATCAACATCCTCTCGGTCACACTGTCTTTCTGATTGTCTGATCTGGTCCTTCTGCTTCTGCCCTTACTCCCTGGTCTGTTCTTCACACAGCAGCCAGGGGGATTTTGTTAAATCTGAAGTCAGCTTATGTTCTTTTCTGCTGATTAATATCCCATCGGTATCCCGTTTCACTCAGAGCAAAAGCCCTATGTGAGGTGCTTAACTTCAGCCATAGGGCCTCCTTGCTGTTCCTGGAACACAGTAGACACATTCCTGCCTCAGGGCCTTGACACTTGCTGTTTCCCTGCCATGGGGAATCTTCACCAGATATTTGCACAGCCCATTCTTTATCTCCCTCAAGTCTCTACTAATTTGCCATCTTCTCAGTGAGGCTTTTCCTGCCCACCTTTATTAAAATTGTAGCCCACCTCCTACTTGATAGTCTCGAGCCTCATAGCTTTGCTTATTTCTTCTTCTTCAAAGTGTTTACCAATCAATTCTGTTTATTGGCTGTCTTCTCAACTTGATATGCATTCCATGAAGGCAGTGGGGGTTGGGGTTGGCAGCATTCTTGTTCATTCAGTGCTATAATGCCAGCATCTAGATTCTAAAACAATGCCTGGAACTTCACAGATCTCAGTAAATGTTTTTTGAATGAACAAATGAATACAATTTCCCTGGGCCCTGACAGGTACTTGAATTTTAGGCCTGTGAGGTCTTATCTTTTCATGATCTGAAGAGCGGATCATTTTTATCTAGGTCACATGGGCACTCTTCAGAAGTATGGTTCATTTATCACTGCCTCTTCACCTGAGCCCAGCTTCAACCTCAGAAGTTTTCCAAAGAGGCTTGGGTGATGTGCTGTAGTCAGGGTGGCTTCTGACCTAATTCCACACTCTGTGAATTTACAGAGGGACATTTACGTAGGTGTCATCCAGACTCCTCCATAAGACACTGCCTTCATGTACGATACTTTCATTTTTAGGAGTCATCTAGCTGCTGAAGGTCAACCTTGCACCTTATTGAATAGCAATTTTTCAAATGTGTTTGGTCATATGGGAAATGTTCAGCCAGCAATGAAACGAGGTGAATTAAGGCAAGGAAGAGAGCCCATATTAAAGTCCTCCCCCTACCCCTAACGGGGTATATGTCCTCTAATGAGCCCCTGAGTTGCTGGGTAGAAGAGAGGGAAGAAACACAGAAGGAGAGGCGAGGCTACTCATTGTGTAACTTGCAGGAAAGGAAACACTTATCAAAGTTACTGCTTGAGATATTTAATGATAGAATTGCCATTCAAAATTTCTTTAGGGGTGATGTTGCTGATTAAAATCAAAGCATATGCTCTCATTTTGTGAATGAGGAAACAGCCACAGGGAGAGGGGTCATGATTTTCCAAGGACAATAGCAGCCCAAATAATTCTATCCTTCTATCAAGGGACAGTCATGTTTGCCACCATCTGCCAGAAGTGTCCCCAGACCATCTCTCGATGGGTCCTCAATCATAAAAGTTACCTACCATGGAGAGAAAGAAAAGGACTCAAGCTCCCAACAGTATTGAATCAGGTGGGCAGAACTGGGAAGCACCTTAGAAGTGGCATAGGTGACCCAGCCGGAATGATCCTTAGAGGTCACCTAGATCAACTCCAGAGGTCATCTGCACATGGAGAAGCTAAGGCACAGAGAGGATCAGTGATTCTGGGCCTGGCCACATGGGGAGTTAGTGGCTGGAAAGGAGAATTCCCCCGCCTTGAGTCTCCACGGAACTATGTCTAGGGTCCTCAAATAATCTTGATGACCTGCTGGTCTCATACTCTCATTTTCCAGATGAGGAAACAGGGACCAGTAATGCAGAAAGAGCAACAAGGCCAAGAGGGGCTTAGAAGGCCAGAGAAGATATTTGAAATGGACTTTCACCCCTTGGGGTTCTCTTGAGTTTATTTAAGCAGGACTCTCAGTTCTTTCTGTCTTCCTTTCCTTCAGGGTCAGAGTAACTTATATATCAACTTTGTCTGGTCCCTGAGGAAATGACCTTGTGAACAAATACCTAAATTCACTGAACCAAGTAGTTTCTTATACTGTGCCTTCTGTCCCATGCCAGTGTTTCTGTCTAGAAATGTGGTCAGTTTGGTTAGAGGAGGGAGAAGTACACTGGCCTCCCCTAGAGCCACAGTTTAGCAATGAGAACTGCCTGGGACAGTCTCTGCAAAGTACACTGTCCCAGTGTTTTCAGCATACAGCGGCAACTTCACAAATGAGCGTTGGGTTACCTCAGTAGGTGCCACACTGGAAAACTTGTAAGTTATCACTTTCACAATTGACTAATGAATGAATTTGTTGATCACCCAACTACTCTACGGCCAGATTTATACTTGGAACTGTGCAATAGTCAAGAGACATATGTGTGTTTTCAGTCTTCCTTCAGGGGCCTTGAAATTTTGTTGCGAAGTCAGTTCTAGCACATGTGACAACAATTGAGCAAAATACAAGATAGTTCCCACGTAAGACAATAAAACATTGGCAGGATTGCGGGAGTGGATTTAAAAGCATTGTCTTCATCATTATGCCAACGTAATAGTGATGATAGTAATAGCGGCCTTTCTTTGAGCAGTTGCTATAGTGTCTACTAGGCTCATGGCGAGTACTAGGCAAACTTTACAGATATTGTCTCATAGTCTATACAACAGTCCTACGAAGTTGGTACTAATATTACCCCCTTGCCCAAGGTTGCATAGCTATAGTGTAAAACCAGAATTTGAACCCAGGTTCATCTCCAAAGTCATGTTCTTAGTGTTATCCCTACCGCTCCTACTCAGCCTTCTGCCCCACTCTAGACCTCTATGTGTATGTTTTCTTTAAATATGACTCCCATAACTTTTAAACTCTCTCTTCTCATCCTCTGCTCACCATATCTGGTCCAAATAAGTAGTTCTCAAACTCACATAATAGGGTCCAAATGAGTGAGAAAAAAAGGGGAAGTGCTCATAGCCTGTGGCCCATTTACTTTCAGCTGGGAGTAGGGGTGCATGAACCTTGTCCCAGCATTATCAGTCAGGTGGAACCAGTTGAGAACCACTGTTCCCGGTCACCCGCTATTGCTCCGTTCCCACTTTGCACGTGCCCTTCCTACTTTCCTGTGTTTAACCTTGCTCTCCTGAGTCTGTCTTAAATACTAGGGATCAAACCTCTACCGTTCAGGAAGCCAGCTGTCCTTGATTTAGCGGGAGTGTCCCAGGTTCCTCTGCGTACTCTCAGTTCCTAACTGGTTTTCCCTGGGTGGGCTTCAGACATCACGGGTGCCAAATCACTGCTTTGCCTCGTGGTTATGTCTTGGGACTGCCATGCTCCTGTTCTGTTGTGGGGCATAAGGGCAGTGGGCACCCAGCACATAGGTGCTGGGTTTCAATCAAACCCTTCGCCCACTCATGTGCTCACTCAGACAGCCTTCTCGTTTAACGGTAAGCTGACAAGCCCATTTGATCTCAAATTACTACCTTGGCTTCTGGGTACATTAAAATTAAAATCACCCTGAGATTACTACCAGTCCTGTTAATTGCTACTACCACTGTTACTACTACTTCTACCACCGCCACCACCACCACTATCACTGCTCCTGTTACTACCACTAGTATTACTACTACTACTGCCACTATTTCTACTACTATCATCACTACTACTACCAGTATTACTCCTCCTCCTGCTCTACTACTACTATCACCGTTACAGCAACTGTCACATTTAATACTGTCATTAGTACTACGATTACTACTACTACCACTGTTGCTCTAACTGCTGCTACCGAAGCCTTGCTGTGTGCTTATTTAAATTGTCTCATCTAATTCTGACAACAACCCTTGAAGTAGGAACTATTATCCCTATTTTACAGATAAGATAACTAAGCTTTGGAGAATTCCACGAATTGTCAGAATTCCCATGGCTAGTAAGAGGCCAGTCCGGCTATGAACCCAAACTGTCTAACACCATGCATGTAGCCACAGTGTTAAACGGTAAGAAGGTGACATCAGCTTTGGAGCCAGGGAGACGTGGGTTAGACTCCCCACTTAGCTGGTAACCAGGCAAATCGGTCTTATCTATAAAATGGGGTTTTCTACTTGCATGTATAAGGTTCTTTTAAGGATAACATGAAAAGATGTATAAAAACATGTGACAGAAGCTGAATGTAATCCACCCCAACTCCCAGGGTGCCTCATAGACCTATCTTGTGACTCTGCTTCCATTGCCAAAAAACAGGACCTCCACACGTGTTTGTAGGAGGACCCACTCCCCACTCAGGGCATGCAGACTACTGGTTAAGCATTTGTTTGCTGTTTGTTCACCCATTTACCACACAATTCTTGAGCACCTACTATATTCCAGCGATAGTGGTAAAAAAAATGAGAAAGTAGATACGGTCATTCCCTTGCAGGGTGTACCCTAGTGGAATTTTGTGTGTGTAGACCACAGGGTATGCAAAGAACAGTGTAGTCAGGCATGGCACGTAGCATCTAGTGCGTTTGGAAGGAGGCAAATCAAGGACATCAATAATTAGGCCAAAGAAGATTACGATAAACATTTTAAGAGACTGGGGAATGAATAGCCAAAAGGGGGAGAGCTTCCGTCAGAGGAAAGAGCAATCCCACTGGTGGATGGATCAGGCAAAGCTTGGTAGCATCAATGTGAAGGCAAAGGAAGTGGCCAAAGGTAGCAGCATGGAGGTGCATCTGAGGACATCAGTGCCTTATCGTGGATGGCACTGACCAAAATGTCACTGAAGAGGAAGAGACCTGGATATTAGAAATTCCTCTAGATTCAGTAAGGGACAGATTATTAACCAAGTGAAAATACTCTCACCAGATGCCAGGCATTCTGCTGGACTCCATTCCTCACCACCTGTGCATGGGTGCCCATTTCACAGATGAGAAAATCGAGGTTCACAGGCCTCCAGTGACTCACTCAAATTACTAGACGGAGACACCAGGTTGTAAACCTGGATCCATTTCTTTCCAAAGGCCACACTCTTTCCATCACTGGACTCATTGCCTCGTTCTTCTACTGAAAAGGCAGGAAGCCCAGTGACCTTTCACTCAGATCTGGTCACCCAGAGGAGGGGCTTCTGATGTGGCATTTCCTATGAACTAGAGAAGAGGCAGTGTCTTCATATAAAGGTGCCAGTTCTTGGTGCACACAGGGTCACTGATCGGAACGAATCAAGAAACTTCGGGCAGTGTGGTCTAGCGAGCAGCGACAGACTACAGCAGTTGGTATTGGATAGATCTGGGCTTGAATCTCAGCGAAGCAAGTTTTGTTGTTGTTATTGTTGTTTAACTGCTTTAAAGTCTGTTTCCTCCTTTGTAAAATAGAAGATAAACCAATAGTATCGACCACAGGATTAAATCAGTTAATACACGAGGAGCTCCCCAAGTGCATACATATGGTAAGCACTCAATGCTCTTTGGTCTCAGCCTTCTTTTACTAGAAGGGCCTGGGGCAATGCTAAGGACATCCTAGGTGCTCAGGATACAGCTGGTATGCTTCCTTTTTTCCAGGGGCAACAACATCCTGGCCACCACGCCCCACGATAAGTCAAGTGAGTGTTTCACGAGCTTGTGAATTTTTATAAGGTTCTATTTTTGCAAGTTCATGTAATGCAGTAGCAGAGGACACGCCAACTCCCAACCTGTCGCTCACTGGGGCACTTCCCATAAACAAAGCCGTGAAAGCCCACTGGTTTCCTCCTTGGCATTTCTGTTTGTTTGGTGCTCTCCCTCTCTCCTGCCATTTGAGTAGTGATGTCATTTTCCCATATCCTCTCACCTCTGCTGAATAAAAGACCTACCCGTGATTTCCTCCTGGGTGCTCAGCAATTCCCAGGGGGGAAGTTGTGGTTTCAGCAAGGTGCAGGCATCATGAAACTGAGAGAGAAAAGGCAGGGTAGAGAAGTTATTCAAAGGTGGGAGACAGACAGAACAACACCCACGTGCACTTATTAAGCTCAAGTCAGTGGCGACTCAGGATTTTAATTTTTTTTAGGCTTGCCATTAAGACATTGGTATAACAACATCTAAGGAAATATAAATAGAATAAAGCACCCACCCATTTCCCCTTCCAAATCTGCGCCCAACTATTTTCCTCTGTGACTGCTTTCAGTTTTTACATGTATTCTTATGAAAATTATCATCTTACTGTACATTTAATTTAGAATCTTTCTCTTTTTGTTTTTGACATTGCTGCACTGTCTTCGTCCTCAGTGTAGAAGCTGTTATGTCATGGTTCGTTCCTGAGATCACTGCTCCAGGGCCTTGGTCCCATAAAGCAATCCTGGGGATGAGTGCAACAGTCACAGAGCCTTGGTTCTGCCATTTAAGAGCCATGTGACCTTGATTTAGTGACTGCCCTGTGCTCCGAGCCTCACTTTCCCCATCTGTGACAGAGTGACTGAAGCTTAGCAGCACATCAAGACCTGTCAGAGAACTTTTTCACAAATGGCAGCTTCTAACCGAGATGCGCTGGTCTTTACCTCATTGTTGGATAGTTTGAAATAAGACCACAATGGGAGGCTTTTTCAAATTTTCTTCTCCTTTTGACTTCTCTTTACGGGGAAAGTCCTAGGAATGGGATTATTTAGAGCAAGGGCATAGATATTTTTGTGACTTCTAATAAATGGCAATTTGCCTTCTAGAAAGCTGGTAACACAACTCACATAGTTGTTGGTCATGTAAACTGTATTTGATACAAAGCTAACAGAGGATGGCATAAGGACTAGTAATGTTAGTAATGTTATTCAGCAAGAAGCAGGTTCTTTGGGAACCAAGATGCAGCAGTGAGCAGGATTTTTATATTGGAGGCCAGGAATTTTCAACAGTATGGAAATTAGCCAAAGAATAGTTGCAGACCAACTAAAGGCAGATATTTACTACCTGCCTGTTTGTTAAAGCATATAAATCCAGTACATATAATCCACTATTTGATATTAAAACATGGCTGTTCCCAAATTTATTTCTGGTTTAAAGCCTAAAATAGAATTTCTGCTTAAGTCTTGAATTTGTGGTTAACTCTTTTCTTCTAACTGATGCAACTTCAGTTCTTTTCTTGGGGAGTTTATTAAACTATTAAAAAACAAGTTGCTGAGTACCCCAAAAACCTGAAAACCTTAATCCTCAAGAATATATGTACCCCAATGTTCATCACAGCACTGTTCACAGTGGCCAAGTCATGGAATCAACCAAAATGTCCTCTGATAGATGACTGGATAAAGAAGTTGTGGTACATTTACACAACGGAATACTACTCAGCAAAAGAAAAGATGAAAGACAGTCATTTGTGACAACATGGTTGGACCTAGAAAACATCTTATTAAATGAAATAAGTCAGACTGAAAGAATCAAGAAACATATGAGCTCACTTATAAGTGGAATATAAAACTGAAAGGAACAAAGAAACAAAGACCCATGGACACAGTCAATAGTTT
>PVKE010046273.1:0-12322 GCA_004027555.1 Craseonycteris thonglongyai | reverse complement strand
GCATTGTGTTTGATGTGGTTCTTTTTGCTTTAGGCATGAGTCTGTTTTCCCTCTGGGGGTTTGCCTATCAGATGGGCTTCTCTTTATTTTTTCTTTTGGACTCAGTTGTGGGAGGAGATTTTGGGAGAGGGTTGGGGGAAGCAGACAGCTTCTGTGTCCTGGGGCACTTCAGGTTGCTGTCTTAGCTGTTAGATAGCAGTGTAGTAAAGGTGTGGCCAGGGGTGGGGCATGTGAGTAGGAGCTAGGGGGGGTCTGAGACACAATAGCAGATTCCTCTTTCAGCAGGGGGGCTGATGGTTCAGTGAGGTGCAGGAACTCTGGTCTTTCCTCCTCCTGGCTGCCCCTCCTTCAATTGTATCTGTAAGGCACGACTGCAGGGCAGCACTTGGATGGGCTGGGGCTTGGCAGTGCCGCTGGTCGGCCGCGCTGTCCTGCGCACAGGCAATGACACTGCAGAGACCCGGACGGCAGCCCAGTTGGGCACGGGGTCCGCCACGCCCCAGAGGCCCGGCGGGCGGGACGCCAAAAGCCAGCTGCGCGCTCATGAGCTGGCAGCAGCGCTGCCGTGGCCTGGTGGTCAGGGCGATGAAAGCCGGTCCTGCGCACAGGCAGCGGTGCTGCGGCGGCCAGGCAAGCAGGGTGCCAAAAGCCCTGTAGCGCACTGGCGAGCAGGCAGCGGCGCTGCGGGGCGGCCCTGTGCGCGGGGCACCAAAACCCGGTGTGCGCACGCAGTGATGTGCAGCGGCCCAGTGGGCAGGGTGCCGAAAGCCCAGCCGCGCACTTCCGGGCAGGCAGATTCGCAGCAGCGGCCTGGTGTGCGGGGCACCAAAAGCCCAGTTGCACGCAGGCAGAGGCGCCGCGGCGGCCCGGTGTGCGGGCGCCAAAAGCCCTGTGCGCACAGGCCGTAGCTCAGGCGGAAGCCGCCATTTTCAACATTTCTATTCAACATATTCTTAGAAGTCCTAGCCACAGCAATAAAACAAGAAAAACAATAAAATGCATCAAAATAAGAAGAAAAAAATAGAACTCTTTATTTGGAGATGATGTGATACTATATAAAGAGAATTCTAATGATTTACCCAAAAATTATTAGAACTCATATATAAATGTATTAATGTTGATGTATACAAAATTAACATTAAGAAATAAATTGCATTTTTTATACCAATAACAAACTATCAGAAATAGAAGTTAAGTAGACAAACCCATTTACAATCTCATTTAAAAATACCTAAGAGGGGATAGCTCAACAGTTTGAGCATTTGCCTGCAACCACAAATTCCAAGGATTGAACCCTGGCCCCGGCCCATGCAAACTTATGTGCTGAACTGCAGCACAACTATAACTGCGGGATGGTGGTGAAGGTTCTCATCCTACCATGTAGGAGGCCACACCTTGGTTCCTGCCCCACATGTCCTCACATCCAACAGTGTGGAATGAAACCATATCACAAATAATGATATACAACTGTGGAAACAGCTCTGGGACCTTCCCATTCTCTCTCTCCCTCTCATCTTTCCTCAAACAATAATTATTTTTTCAAAAAATTACTTAGGCATAAATTTATGCAAGGTGGTAAAACACCAGTATTAAAAAAATACATAAGGTATAAAAAAATTGAAGAAGATAAAAATAAAAGAAAGCATATTGCATGCTCACCGATAGATAGAATTAACATTGTTCAAATGTTCATACTATCTACAGCAATCTATAAATTCAGTGAAATCTCTAGCAAAATACCACTGGCATTTTTCAGAGAAGTAGAACAAATAAGCTTAAAATATATATGGAACTACAAAAGATACTGAATAGCCACAACAATCTTGAGAAAGAAGAACAGATCAGAACTTTCTGATATAAAATTATACTACAAGTTTATAGTAGTCAAAACAGCATGGTATTGTCAAACAAGCAGACACATAGGTCAATGAAATAGAACAAAGAGCCCAGAAATAAACCCATGGGTATATTTTAATTTAATCTATGAGAAAAAAGGCAAAATTATACATTGAAATAAAAATGCCAATTCAAAAATGTTGCTAGAAAAACTGGACAGATGTATGCAGAAATGAAACTTGACCACCTTTTTACTCCATATATAAGAATAAACTGAAAATTGATTAAAGACTTAAATGTAATTCCTGAAACCATAAGACTCCATAAAGAATACATAGACAGTAACCTCGCAGACATTCTCCTTAGTAATATTTTTACTGATATATCTTCTTGGACAAAGAAAATGAAAGAAAATAAAAACAAATGGGACTACATTAAACTAAAAAGATTTTGCATAGCAAAGAAAACCATCAACAAAATGTAAAGCCATCCTACTAAATGGGGAAAGATACTCATATTTGCCAGTGATGTATCTGGTAAGGAGCTAATATCCAAACTTTGTAAAGAACTCATACAATTCAATACCAAAAAACAAAGTAAAACAAAATAAATAAATAAATAAATAAAACAATACAACTAAATAATGGGCAGAGGACCTAAATAAACATTACTGCAAAGAGGACATACAGAATGCCAACAGACATATGAAAGGATACTCAACATTACTAATTATGAGAGAAATGCAAATTAAAGCTATAATGAGATGTCACCTCCCACCTGTCAGGATTTTTATCAATAACTCAACAAACAAGTATTGGCAAGGATGCAGAGAAAAGGACACCTTTATATATTGTTGGTAGGATTGCTAGCTGGTGAAGCCACCATGGAACACATTATGAAGGATCTCAAAATATTAAAAAGAGAACTACTTTATGATCCAGCAATTTTGTTTATGGGTATTTATCTGAGTAAATCTAAAACACTAATTCAAAAAGATATATGCACCCCTATCTTCATTGCAGCATAGTTTACAATAGCCAAGATATGGAAGTAATCTATGTATCCATCACTCAATGGTTAGATAAAGAAGTAGTGGTATGTACAAGTATATACAACAGAATATTACTCAGCCACACACACACACACAAATGGAAATCTTACCATTTGCCACAACATGGATGGATCTAGAGTGTATTACACTAAGTGAAATAAGTCAGACAGAAAAAGACAAATAAAATATAATCTCACTTATATGTGGAATCTTAAGCATAAAACAAATAAGCTAATAAAACATAAACAGACATATAGATATGAAAAACAAACTGATGGTTGCCATATGGGAGTTGGGTTGGGGAGTGAGGTGAAAAAGGTGAAGGGATTAATAAATATAAATTAGTATTTACAAAATAGTCATGGGGGTGTAACATACAGATTACAGAATATAGTAAAAAATGTTGCAACAATTATTTATAGTCTAGGTGAGTACTACACTAATAGGGAAATTACTGAATAAACTATATAAGGGAGAATAAAAAGAAATTGAATTATCTTTTGGTGAGCAAACCCCTTGTAATACAGGCTTCCCTCACTGGGTTAGTGTTCTAGGAACCCATCTGCATCAGTGTACCACCTGGCGTGGTTGTGAGAGGTTGCATTCAGCTTCAGTGAAAAATAAATTTTTTTGGAGACTCTTTCAATACGTATGCCCATTTCATGATGGGTGACTTATTAATACATGAACAACATGTGGAATGAAAATGCACCTGCCCACACCATGCTGAGTGTTCAACAGTTTTTGACCAACAACAGTATGACCCTTATCTCCTACCCTTCCTGTTCACCCATCTCACCCAGAGAGACTATTTTTTTGTTTACCTTCATAAAAAAAATAGTCCTCAAATTGAAACATTTTACTGATGTGGAAGAGATAAAACAAACAAAAAACACTGGCAGAAGCACTAAAAGGCATAAAAATTGATGAGTTTAAAACTGTTTTGAGCGATGGAAAAATTGTCTCAATAGGTGTTTTGCATCAGAGTACTTTGAAGGTGATTGAAGTTTAAACATGTAAGAAGAAATACACAATTTTATATAAACAAATTCTGATTTGGGAGTAAGTTGTTTCTTCTTATAAATAATGTAATATATAACGCTGGAGTTAAATCTTTATTTTGTATCTGGGGAAACTCAAGTACAAAAAAAAAATAATAATGAAGTTATTCCTCCAAAAGCAGTTTGCCAAAGTCAGAACGACAAGAATCCAGTATTTTTGCTTTATAGTCTAGTTTTTCATATTTCCCCCACTCTCATCCCACTAACTTACACTGCCTTCTCTTGCCATATTTAATAATTCACATATTTGATTATTGCATTTGATCCTAATATTTGAAATAATAATATACGGTGTTTGGCACAGGCAAGATATCATGTAATGGGCTCATGGTTTATTTCATATGTGGTTGATTGTCAGTTATCTCTGCTAAATGGAAGCTATGGAAAGGATAGTAAAAAACAATGGATATGTTTCAAAATCATTTGTTTTAGTTTAACACATATTTCAAATTCATATCATGTAAAGAAAAGCACATGCTCTCAAAAATTTGCAAAATAGATGTTTGTAAAGTCAATCCTTCTTTCTTCCTTGTCTTATAGTATAATTTCTAAGATATTTTCTGAGAAAAAAGGATAAAATACATGTTTAAAAGATAGCCAAATCCTTAAACACATGACAAATATCTGGAAAATACTTCTTGGAGCCTATGGAATAAATTCTACATCTATAAGCATGCCACCCCATGTTTTCAACCTCTGATCCCCAACCCATCTTCCTAGATACATCTCCTATTGCATACTCCTATACTGACTCTTTCTTCTAACGACACTAAGCCATTAGTTTTTCCACAAAGATTTCATGCACAATCATGTTATCTTCTATGACTTTATTCATACTGTTCTTTGGGGTTAAAAATGCTCTTTTCTATAATCACTTGTCAAAATGTCTATCATTTTTCAGAATGTACTGATAACTTGCATTTCACTTCATCATGAAGTCTCCCCTGGTTACTCCATGAAGAAGTACTTTTTCCCTCTTCAATACCTTTCAAAAGAATAAAGAAGAGACTCTAAGGGCAACCTAGATATAGTTCTAGAACACACTGAAGGTACTATCTCTTGTTAAAATGTAGGTCAAACTTACCATTCATTTATCTGTCCCTAAAATGTATTATGTACTAGAAGTCATGCTCACCACTGAGAATATAATGATGAACAAGAAAGAATCTGAGCTTTCAAGGAGTTTACAGTCAAGCTAGACAGGTAAACAACTAAATAGCATGTGATGTGTGCTGTGATGGAGCTAAAATTTATACTTGCTTGAGACCATAATTCCTCTATTCTTTTTTATTTCTCCATTTTGGAATAGAAATGTCTGTTTTATAACTGTTCTACCATTGTACTTTGGAAGCACATAATTTGTTTGATTTCACAGAGTCACAATTTGCCTCAGGATGAATGTGCCTTGAATTTCATTTATATCCGATCTCAATAATTAGTTGAGACATTAAACTTGGTGCCATGTGAATAAAAAAAGAAAATTAATTTGGGGGGATATGTAAAGAATGCTATAGACTGAACATTTAATGTGTGTATCCCCAAAAATGTAATTGTTAAAACCTAATATTTTATGATGTTTTTATGCGATAAACCTCTCCCTTTCTTTTACCGTGTGAGGATACAGTGAAAATATGGTCATCTGTAAACCAGGAAATGAGCTGTCCCCAGATATTAAGTTTGCCAACACCTTAATATCAGACTTTCAAGTCTCTATAACTGTAATAAATAAATTTCTCTTGTTTATAAGCTACGGAGTCTATGGCATTTTGTTATAGCAGCCCGAATAGACACAAATGGTGAAAAAAAGGGGAAAAAAACAAGAATTATTTTTAGGTTTACTAGAGCTCGCAACTGGGACCAATGGAAAGCATTTACTCAGATGAAAAAAAAACACAGAAAAAGAAGTAAGTTATGAAGTTAGGATGAGAAGTGAGGTACGATGAGTTTGGTTTGAAGTATATTGAGTTTGAAGTCTTTATATCACTTAGCACTTTATTTCACATCCAGTAAAAGTTCAGTTAATTTTTGTTATTATTTTGTAAAAATTTGATATGAAGAAATAAGTAGAAAGTTATCTCATTATATAGACTGAGAAGGGTGCCAACAAGGTTGGAAATAAAACAGAACATTTTGTAACTTCACAGAATTCAAAGGTAGAGAATATTTCAAAATAAAAGGGCAATTGTGGTATAATGAGTATAGAAGGCAAATTTGTTTGTATTAAAAGTAAATGTTGCTGAGATTTCCACCTCTGGCCAAGGTGGAATAACAGGGATTAAACATACCCTTCTGCCTGAAACAACTAAAAAAAAGAAACAAAATATATGAAACAATGATTTTCAGATATTCATTATCAAACAACAAATGACAGTGATACTTGAGAGATAAGAAACAAATGAGGTGAGGCCCATGCCTATGGCTGCCTTAGCTTACCATCTATAAAGAGTTTCTAGACCATGGCACAGGGAGGAGGAATCCAAACCTAGCTTAATAGATTCCTGGAGTTGATAAGATAGAGCTAGAAGTCTAGAGAGGTTAGGAGGTAAGAGTTTGTTGGGCAAATTTCTGGATAGCAGAGCATTTCACCCAGAGAACTCTGGAGAGATACGGAGAGTGTTTCTTTAATATTCAGCTGAGCACATCTATGTGAGGATACTACCCCATCTTCATGGAAAAAAATAAACACCCATAAGAGGTCAGAGAAACAATGCTCAACACTCTTACAGGGCAGGAAATAATGCCTATTCACAAAAAAGAAATGTAAAGTGGTCATTTCATAATGATAAATAGATCAATTTAATAGGGTACAATAGCCTAAATTTCTGTTGTTGACCTATGCACTTAACAGAGCTGCAAAATATGTGAAGTAAAAACTGACAGAGCTAAAAAAAAAAATCTCAATTATAATTGAGAACTGCAACATCTCTCTTTCAGCAACTGATAGAACTACTAGACAAAATATCAGTAAGGATAGAGATCCACAGAGTAACATATAATTGATATCTAGAGAACACTCTACGCAACAACAGAATACTTGTTCTTTTCAAGTATACATGGAGCATTTACCAAGATAGATGATATTCTGAGCCATTACACAAATCTTAATAAATTTAACATGATTCTAGTCATACAAGACATGGTCATTGACCAGAATTGAATTAAGTTAGAAATCAATAACAGAAAGATTTCTGGAAAATCACAAATATTTGGAAACTAAGCACCACACATATGAATGACCAATGTGTTAAACAAGAAAGTAAAATGGAGAAATGTCACCAAGATGGTGCATGAGATTAGCTCTTAAAACCTTTTCTAGAAAGAACAACAAATTGAGCAACTAAAATCCAACCAAGGAATCCCTAAGTAGCACATAGCCTCAGATGAGAGATCCACTAATTGCAAGAAAATACCTAAAGACCAGAGAAAGGGAGGAGAGTGATAAAGAAGGAAAGAGAGCACTGTGAAGACACTCCTCTGAGTGCAACCCAGAGACTGGCACAGGAGAGACTGTGGTGGAAACCTGGGAGCACAAGTCAAGGTTAACAATGACTCTCGGCAAGTTGGAGGCTGAGAAGCATCAGAAGTAGAGATGTGGGTGGCTGGAAAGCCAAGCAGATGGCAGAAGTGGGATGTGGACAGAAGTAGGGAATCACCAGTGGCAGTAGTGTGGTGAGCATAGCCATAGCATGGCACAGGAAGCCAGAGCATGGCACTGGCAATGTCTGGTGGGCAGTGTGGACAGTCAGAGCACAGGGTAGCTGCCAGAGCATGGGACCAGTGTCTGTACCATAGGGCTAGTGGCAAAACCACAGGATTGGTGGCCACAGTAAGAAGCAGCTGGCCATAGTACATGCCAGCCACAACACTAGTAGCAGTAGCATGCTGACAACTGAAGTGAGGTGTGGCCCTGGACAAGGTAGGACCCCAGCCAGAGCACCAAAAGGTTTTGAAAACAGAACTTGGCTATGTCCCCTTGTTCTTTCCCAAGGTTTGCCCCATCCAGCTACACCCAGTGGAAAGTAATGGCAGCTTCCTGGTTGTAGCTGACTATGGTAGCATAGAAAGCAGAGCCAACCAGATGGAAAAAAGAATTAGTGAACCTGAAGACAGAAATATGGAAATGTCACAGAATGAAGAAGAGAGAGACCTGTGAGTAAGAAGAAGTGAATGATCTCTATTAGAACTATTTTACTCCATTAGAAAAAGCAACATAGAATGATAGATTTTCCACATATAACTGATTCTGCATAGTGAGCACATAATGCAATACACAGACAATGCAATGTAGAATTGTACTTCTGGAACCTATGTAATTTTTACCAACCAATGCCATCCAAATAAATTTAACAATTAAAGAATTATTGCAAATTAATTATAATAATAGGTATTCTGGAGGGAGCAGAGGATGGTGATAGGCAGACATAATTTGCTAAAACAAATAATAGACAAGAACTTCTTGAAACTACACAAAGAACTGGAACCTCAAATCCAAGAAGAAAACAGGAAACCTAGCTACCTTAATTCTAGCAGACCTTCTCCAAGGCACATTATAATGAAAATGTCAAAGGTCAAAGACAAAGACAGATTCCCCAAGGCAGCCAGGAAAAAGAATACCATGATCCATAAAGAAAAGCCCAACAGATTGTCATCAGACTTCTCAATAGGAACTTTACAAGCCAGGAGGGAGTGGAATCAAGTAGTCAAACTATTGAAAGAGAGAAATAATAAGCCAAGAACAATCTATTCAGCAAAGTTATCCTTTAGATATGAAGGAGGAGTAAAGACCTATTTAGACATATAGAAGCTGAGGAAATTCTCCAGTACAAGGCTGATATTTCAAAAATACTGAAGAAGTCTATTTGACTTGAAACAAAAAGTAAAATAAATAGAGATAAACTGGGACAATATCAACAAAAACAACAAAGAAAAAGGTGGGGGAAGTAAAAGTTTAAACTTCCAAAGAGAAGGAAGATAAGAAGCATCTTTAAGAAAAGGGAGCACTGCATATATGAAACATTCTTTACATAAACTACATGGTAAACACTCAAAAAGAACTTAGAACTGAGACACATTAAAAAAAGAGAAAACAAAGGGGAAAATCATAAAACACCAACAAAACTAAAATAACCAACAGAAAAAAAGCTGAGAAACAGCTAAAACCAGAGCTACCAGAAAACAAAAGACAAAGAGGCTATAGGAAATTCTCATATAACAATCATCACCCTAAATCTAAATAGACTGAACTCACTAATAAGAAGACACAGAATACATAACTGAATTAAGAAACAAAAACCAAACATATGTTTCCTACAAGAGACACACCACCGCCACAAGGACACATACAGACTCAAAATGAAAGAGTAGAAAACAATACTCCAAGCAAATGGCAGCCAGAGAGAAGCAGGTGTATCCATACTTATATCTCACAAAACAGACTTCAGGATAAATACACTAACAACAGAAAAAGATGGACATTTTGTAATGATAAAATGGTCAATACAATAAGAAGACATGATTATATTTATATATATATATATCCCCAACCAAGAAGCACCAAAATTTGTAAAGCAACCACTAACAGAACTAAAGGAGAAACTGACAAAAACATAATTATATTAGGGGACCTAAACACTATCGTGACAGCCATGGACAGATCATCCAAACAAAAAAATAAATAAGGAAATATCAGCTTTCCGTGATACATTAGAGAAATTGGATAATATCCATAACAAATACTATTCATTCTTTCATAGTGCACGTAGAACATTCTCAAGGATAAACCATATACTGGAACACAAAGTTAGCCTCAGTGAATTTAAGAAAATTAAAATAGCATCAAATGTATTCTCTGACCACTAAGCTTTTAAATTGGGGAACAACTGAAAAAGGAAGCAGAAAAAAATTCACATATAAATGAAGATGAAACAATATCTCAATAAAATAACTGGATCAAAGAAGACATACCGTATTTTCCGGCGTATAAGATGACCGGGCGTATAAGATGACCCCCGATTTTCGGTTGACTTTTTCTCGTTTCAAAAGTTGTCTTATACGCCGGAAAATACAGTAGAGAGGCGGTCCGAGCAGCCTTGCAGTGATTGGTGCGGGATCGAGTTGGAAAATTCGTTTAGCAGCATATCTAGACGATTTTCGGGATCAAGTTGGTAAATTCGTTTAGCGGCATATCCAGATGATTTTCGGGATCGAGTTAGAAAATTCGTTTAGCGACATATCGAGACGTTTTTTGGGATATACTCGGCATATAAGACGACCCCTGATTTTCGGTTGACTGTTTTTTTGTTTCAAAAGTCGTCTTATATGCTGGAAAATACAGTAAAAGAAGAGATTAAAACATACAAAAACCTACAACAATGAAAACTAAACGTATTAAAATTATTGAAATTGAGGGAAAGCCGGGATGGCTCAGTGGGTTAAGCACTCGCTTTGAAGCCCAGAGGACCAAAGATCGAATCCTGGCTCCGGCCCAGGCGAACCCACATGCTGAACTGGGGTGTGCTTCCCGAATGTGGTGAGGTCCTGAGTTCAGTTAAAAAATAATAATAAATAAATAAATAAATAAATAAAATTATTAAAATTGAGCAAAAGCCGTAATAAGAGGGAAATTCCTATCTCCATGGACCTATCTCAAGAGAAACAAAAATCACAAGTAAAAATCTTAAAATCATATATTAAAGGACTAGTAAAAAAAGGACACACGCACAACAAAAATCGCCAAAAAATAAAAGCCAAACAAAAATGTTTAAAAGCAACAAAGTCTGCAAAAGGAAGAAAATAATAAAAATTGAATCAGAACTACGTGAAATAAAAAAATAAAATAAATTAAAAAAAAGAAAAAAGAAAAATTTTATGTGACAAAGAGCTGGTTCTTTGAAAAAGTTAATAAAATTGAAAAACACTGGCTCAGTTCACCAAAAGAAAAAGAGAAAAGATACAAATAACCAAAATTAGAAATGAAAGAGGAAAAATCACAACTGATACCACAAAAATACAACAAATCATATAAGAATAATATAGGGAGAAAAAAAGATGGCGGCATGAGAGGAGAACGCCGATAACTGCCTGGGAAGGGACTTGTGAACAGAGAGGAATACACAGGGAAACCCTGAGAAGCAACCTCAACTAAGAGAACCACACAACGCAGAACAACACCCAAAGGTTAGAGAAAAAAGGGGAGAGCGGGAGAAGAAAGGGGAAGCAGCGGTTCGGGGACAGAGACTTGGAGCTCAGCCCGGGACTGGCAAAAACAAAGGGGGATTGGGGGACTACTGTCAAAGTGCAGCTGGATCGAGGGCGGGCTGGAAGCTGAGACCTAGGGAGCATGGAAGCCCCACAAGACTGTGGACAATTTAACATTCGAACTCAAGGGATAGCACGCAGTGCCCTAATCAGATCACGGAACCTAAAGTGGAACAGGGACTGTGGAGCAGGGCGGCTGCAATTCCCGGCGGGCGGAGTGAGAGCAGGGCATCAGCCCACAACAGCTCAGTACGCCTGATTTACAAAAGAGATTGACTGTGAGGGAGAGCCTTTTGAGGATAGAACTCTTGGAGTGAGGGCTGGGGCTTGAGTGGGGATAGCTGCATTAGACGTGCTTAGAGTGAATACGGTGGTCTCAACAGAGCTGGGAGCATAGAGTCGCTGCCACCCGAGCTACGGCCTATGAGCACAGGGCTTTCGGTGTCCTGCCCACCGGGCCACTGCGGCACCACTGCGTGCACGCACCGGGGCTATCAGCGCCCCGCCCAACAGGCCGCCGTGGCACCACTGCCTGCTTGCCAGCGCGCAACCGGGCTTTTGGCGCCCCACTCACAAGGCCACTGTGGCGCCGCTGCCAGCACGCAAGTGCGCGACTGGGCTTTCGGCGCCCCGCCAACAGGGCCGCAGCAGCACTGCTGCTTGTTTGTGAGCTTGCAACAAGGCTTTTGGTGCCCCGTCCACCAGGCCACTGGAGCACTGCAGCCCGCGCGTGCAACTGGGCTGCCGACCGGGATGCCACGGTGTCATTGCTTGCACGCGGGACTGCAAGGCTCGGGGCCTCTGCCAAGCCCCAGCCCATCCAAGCTCTGCCCTTCGGGTGTGGCTTGCAGATACCATTGAAGGAGGGGCAGCCAGGCAATGGAGAGAAAGACCAGAGCTCCTGTGCCCTGCCTGCAGTGAACCACCAGCCCCCCTGCTGAAAGAGGAATCTGCTATTGTGTCTCAGGCCCACCCAAGCTCCTCCTCACATGCCCCCACCCCTGGCCACACCTTTACTACCCTGCTATCTAACAGCTAAGACAGCAACCTGAAGTGCCCCAGGACACAGAAGCTGTCTGCTTCCCCCAACCCTCTCCCAAAATCTCCTTCTCCCACA
>PVKE010046272.1:0-12320 GCA_004027555.1 Craseonycteris thonglongyai | reverse complement strand
GGTGGGAGTGGGCACCGGATATATGGTGGTGGAAGGGGAGCTGATTCTGGGAGGTGGGCACATAATGCGATGCATGGGTGATGTGATGTGGAGTTGTACATCCGGAAACTATCTAATTGTTACCAACCAATGTCACCCCATTAAATTTAACAATTAAAAACAAACAAACACAAAAACCTTTCTAAGGCAAAAGTTTTAGTTAGGCAAATTAGATCATGTCCAGCAAGAATCATAATGAATCAAGGGTGTCTTAAAGACTGACAGGGAAATGATCTGTCTACAGGTAATGATCAGTTGATTAGAAATTTTGTTCATGTCATTGTGAAAATCAATGCATCTTTAATTATTACAGCTGTCTACTGGGGAATCCAAAGAATTGTAGTATTTCAGAGCCTTCAGAATTGTAGTATTTCAGAATTTACCTTCTTTTCCAATGGTAATCAACCTTTGATTGAGGCCTGTTCAGGTTTCTGGAAACTGTCCTTGGGATGGAGATCTGTGTGCATAGGTAATTGAGGTGGACACTCAGGAATAACACCTGTATAAGACTGAGGGGAACAAGCCTGAGCAGAGGAGGAAGTGGAGCTGATACAGTTGCAGTCAAGGTCTTTGTCCATCCCACAAGGAGCCCTGAATCTGGGATGACCCTTCTGTGTTGCCTGAATCAAGGAAAGGAGGCCAGGCCTTAGTATCTGCAGTAGCCATTCTTGGACGTGAGCTGTCCTCAGGGAGGGGCCTACCTTGGGCAAGGCAGCTCCCTTTGGCTTAGGGTAATATGCGGGGGAAAGGACACAGCTCATAAGACTTTAACAGCCAACGTTCCTCTCTCCTGGGCAATCAGTTTCTTGGTTCTGCCTGGAATGGAGAGAGGTAGAGTGAGAATCTGGGCAAAGCACTGCAAGGCCCCCTGTTAAAGAGGTCCCTTAATTAAGGCAGAAATGGAAGCTTTTTTGTTGTTGTTATCAAATACTGTATAATATATTACCCCCAAACTAAGTGGCTTAAGACAACAAAAATAATTTATTATTGCTCTTGCTTTCTGTGGGTCAGGAACCCACAGATGACTTGGGTGGGGGATTATGTGAGCAGAATCCTTGAGGTATCTTGTATGAGTGTAGTCAGATGGTGACTGAAGGAGATGCCGGGATAGCTCAGCAGATTGAGCACTCACTTTGCAACCCCAGGGTCTGAGGATCGAAACCCGGCCCTGGCCTGTGCAATCCCATATGCCGAATTAGGGTGTGCCCCCAGTTTAATTCTTGCCAGGGCCCACATGGGAGGCCTCTGGCCTGGTTCCTGCCCTGTACAGCCCCACACCCACCTGTGTGGAATGGAACTATACAAAAAACTAAAGACATACAAGTATGGAAACTGCTCTGCCCCCCATCCCCCTCTGTCTCTCTCTGTCTCTCTGTGTCAAAAACAAACAAACAGTAAATCTTTAAAAATATGGTAACTGAAGCAGCTGGGTTTGGCCAGGCACCTCTCTCTCTTCCTGCTGGATTGGTCCCACGTGGCATTTTGTATGGCCTAGTTTGGCCTTTCTTACAGCATGGCTGCCTGAAATTCTTACTGACAGGGAGGCTTAGGGCTCCACAGGTGAACGTCCTAAGAGAGACTGGAAGACACTGCACAGTGTTTCCTAATATAGCCTTAAAGTTCATGTGGTATCACTTTTTTCACTTTCTATTTGTTGGGGGACCACCCAGTTTTAAGGGGGTCCCCTTAGATTCCATCTCTTGGTAGGAAGTTACAAGGTCTTTAGGAATGTGTAGGATGGAACATTGTTTGACAATATAAAAGGCTATAAAGCTTATAATTTCTTTTTTCTTTTTCTTTTTATTGTTTTGAGAGAGGGTGAGAGAGAGAGAGAAAGAGAGAGAGAGACAGAGACAGAGACAGAGACAGAGAGAGAAAGAGGGAGGGCCCAGAGCAGCTTCCACAGTTGTACAGCATTAGCTGTGACATGGTTCCATTCCACACAGGTGGATGTGGGGCCGCATGGGGCGGGAAATGAACAGGGGCCTCCTGCATGGGAGACAAGAACCTTCAATGCTGAGCCATCCCAGTGGTTATCAGCTGCACCACAGTTCAGCATATGGGTTTTGCTGGGGTTGGGAATTGAACCCTGGTCCTCACAATTATGAGGCAAGCGCTTAACTGCTGAGCTATCCCAGCAACCCCTATACTTTCTGATGGTAATAAATCCAATAAGAATAATTTTTAAATAATGGCATAACTGAAATTTTTTGAATTTTTTGACATGTGAAATGTATAAATTCAGCCCAGAATATTCTAACATTGGTAAAGAACTAGACAAAGACTGATATCAAACCTGGCATTACCGTCTTCTATTAAGTACTATAGATGAGAGTATAGGAGCCACTAACGAAAGTTATGCCTGTGTTGCAAAAGCCAGTTGAATGAATTCTACATTAGTGTTCCTTCATTATCAGCCTAAAATTTTACATATCATATTACATACAGCTCAATAGTCAGTTCTCTTTTTTGCAATAGTATTAAGAAATCACGAGGTCAGTATTGATGTAGTCAACGCTCTGAACCTCCATTTTAGACCACAGAAATATTATTGGCTCCCCTCTTTTTACTTGGCTGAAGAAATGTGGTCACCACCATGAGAATTTTGTACCTCAAATTTAATTTGAAAACTGACATCGACTTTGATATCAGGCAAATTACATTAGCTCTGACTAGGACAAATGTTGAGGTTAGTTTGGTCAATGCTAATAGGTTTGTCCTCTGAAGTTCATTTGCTGTTTCCCTGGAGGAAAACACACATATCTCTGTGTGATGCAATGTGGGAAAGAAAAACCAGTCCTTATGCCTTAGAGTTTTGCTCTTTGATGATGGAATTCAGGCGTCAGCATCCCTGTCATTTCATCTAATCTCTTTCAGTGCCAAAATTATTGAGGCAGGCACAAAATCAGCATTTGTTTTGGGGAAACAAAAAGATTTGTTTTAGATTAGGAATCTACCAAGGCTTGCTTTTCAAAAAAACTTCTGAATTGTTTTATTATTACATCTATTGTTCGAGATAGGAAAGGTTGTGTAGTTTACAATGTTACTATCAAGATGAATATAAATGAGGCTCAAATCCTTTTGTGATGCAGAGAACTTTTAGTGGTGCTTGAAAGTGTAATCAATGTTGTTTTTACAATTTAAAAAGCATTTGATGGAAAACTGCTGCTGTAGAACAACACTGCAGTGTAGTGCTTTCACCAAAGGTGAACATCTTTAAAAATGACTCTTAAGGGAATTGATTACAACTTAAGATACAAAGTTATCTTAAAGTAGTTAAATGATAAATATCTGTATACTTCATATGTCCTAAATTTGTAGATACTTAAAGCAAAGGATTTTCATTGTTGGACAAAAAGTGCATATTTTACTCTCTAAAGAGAAGCTTTTGAACTCATTATCTCTTTGAGGCTAGAGTAACTGGTAGGGAGATAGGTTTGCCTATTTATTTAAAAAACATTCAGAACTATTGTCAGTTCAGTTTCTATTTGGCCCCAAATCAGGGCTTTCTGACTAGAGTTGGGCCACTGTTTCTCAAAATGCTTAAAAATGTAATAACAGGTAAGGCCTGGGAACTTTTAAAATAGCTATTATAGTATCAGTGGCATAAATAATATTTGAGTGCTCCTTCTAGTACCTTTAAAGATAGCTGAGGGAACAGGGAAAATGGAAAAGGACAAAACAAAAAGATGGGAAAGAAAGAGGAGTCAAGGATTCCTCAATTGTGACATGGCAGTTGCCACCAAGTTGGGAAATGGCTTAATATCTCTTTATGGTGTGTGTGTGTGCATGCACGCCTGCGAGTGACGATGTCTCTGTGTATGTGTGTCTGAATCTATGTGTTGACTATGTGAATTTAATTATACTCATTATTGCTCAGGAGATCATGAGGCAGGTTGGAGTGTGCTTAACATAGAAGAAAAGTCCTCAAGGAACTTGGGTGCTTGGGTCATAAGGCAGGGCCATGGGCTGCCAGCCCAAGACCCAAGACCTCTGTCTTCTCGCCTTCATCCCTGTCAGGAGGCACCTGTTCCTAGTTAGCAATGACCTGCAACAAGGATATCCGCTTTGTTTTCTTTAGGAGAAACAAAGGGATTCTGGGAGAAATGACTTTGAATGGTCTCTCACAGGAAGATGGCAGGTGCGTTCTATTCTATGTTTTTCAACCTCTGTCCTTCGTTATCAGGCTCTCTGAAATTTCTCACTTCTGTCATTTTCCTTTTTACAAAGTGACGGTTCCCTGGAGGTTTTTCACTCCACATCATCTCTTGACCTTTCTCTGGGAGGTTGTTTCTCCTTTCACTGCCAGCTTGCTGCATGGCGCTTGTTTCGTTTGCAAGTTTTAGGGTGAATACTTTCTTGTATGAACGTTCTGTACCTCAGGCTGTATTTTTACACTGGGGCCAACTTGCTCTAGAAAAGAGAAGCTTACAGCCAGGATGGTATGAAATAATAACCTCCTAGGTTTCCCTGCTAGTGCTTGAATCCTATGATTTGGATTTTCATATTTGAAATCTTATGCAAATTTGACTTTAGAGGATTTATTTTTTATGTTTGGTGAGTGTTTTCACTGAACCTAAGGAAATATCTGCCTTATTGAGATTAGAAATACCAAACCCTAGAGAATTTGATATTTCCTTTCCTCAATATTTTTTTTTTGAGAGACATGAAAGTCTAACATTAATAGATGATTAAAACTGTCTGGTATTTACATCTTACCTTTCCTAGTGTGAAGCTCCACTAATATAAGTAGATAGGATGCTAAGAGGGAGTCTTTATTTTGTCATAAATTCTAAAAGAAGAGGAAAGAGATGGAGGATGCTAGGATAGCTCAGAGCACTTGCCTCACAATTACAAAGTCTGAGTTCAATTCCCAGCCCTGGCCTGTGCAACCCCATGTGCTGAACTGCGGCTAACCACCAGGATGGCTCAGCAGTGAAGGGTCTTGCCTCCCATGCAGTAGTCCTCTGGTTTGGTTCCCACTCTGCGTGGCCCCACATCCACCTGTGGAATGAAACTATGTCAAAACTAATGATGTACAACTGTGGAGACTGCTCTGGGCACTCTTGCTTTCTCTTTCTCTCTCCTCTCCAATAAATAAATAAATAAATAAATCTTTTAAAAAAAGAAAAAAAAAAGAAGAAAGAAGTAGAATTTGGAGAATAAGTGCCTCTGACAGTATGAATTTGTCCTTGATGTTTTAATGATGGAGAAAATATAAAGTTTTGATTTAAAATGACTACCGGTAAATAAACCTATTTGTTGAAATGTGGTGGATTTGGACTTCAACTGAATCACTTGATTCAATCCAAAGTAAGTAGGAAAAATATCTATACAATATGGGAAATAACCCAGTAATACAAGAAATAAGAATATAAGAAAGAAAAGCTAAATGAATTCATCCCTCTTTGTTTTTTCTGTTTTAAAATCTTCTACAGCTGCATAAGCAAAGATGAGTCTGAGAAATCTTAGAAATTAAGATAGCATTCACGGAAGTCTGATTTATTTATAAAACTTCAGTAGTTTGCATATGTTCTAGTATGTATAGTACCTGTACTATCAAGATTATTATGGATTCTTGCCTCTTTAAAATTGTACTTTTTTGGAGATGACAAGAAATTTTCCATCATGGAACTTTCTTCAGGTTATTTGGATGAGTTAGGAAATTCTTCACCCTTCACTTTCCATTATTAAATGAGTAGCAAGTAATGAAGAAGTGCTCAGGCTAAGGCCTGTTGGGATTCGGATGGAAAGGAGAGAAGACTGTAGCTGTTCTAAGAATCAAACACACTTTCCCAAAGTAAAAATGATAGCAGGGGCTGCCCCTCTTCCTTCCTTCCTTCCTTCCTTCCTTCCTTCCTTCCTTCCTTCCTTCCTTCCTTCCTTCCTTCCTTCCTTTTTTTAAGGAACTTATTAAATTAGTTTCCTATTGCTACTGTAAATACCACAAACCTAGTGACTTAACACTGATTTGTTCTCTTACTCTTCAGGAGGTCAGAAGTCAGAAACACGTCTCTCTGGGCTAAATTTAAGATGTTGGTCAGGCTGTATCCTTCTGGAGGCTTTATGGGGAGAATCACTTCCTTACCATTTTCAGCTTCTACAGGCTGCCTGCATTCCTGGGCCCGTGGCCCCTTCCTCTGTCTTCAGAGCCAGCAATGAGCCATCTTCTCTCCTCTCTGACTCCTGCTTTTGTCCTTACATCTTCTCTCTCTGACTTTGACTCCCCCTGTGTCCCTTTTATAGATCCTCTTTATCTGGCCCAGATAATCAGGATAAATTTTCCATTTTAAGGTCAGTAACTTAATCCCACCCACAAAGCCCATTTTGCTGTATAAGGTCACATAGTCATAGGTTCTGGAGATTAGGATGTGGACATCTTTGAGGGGGCATTAGTCTGTTTACCATGATCAAGGAATATTTGATAGCACTAAAAATTTTTCTTGGTGGGGTTTCTTTTGAACACCAGGATGTTAGCAGGTCCTGTTCTGATATCTGTGGAGAAACAGACAAAAGGATAGTATAAACATTTAAGCTGCAACTGCTGTAAAAATTTTTTAATATTTACATCATCTTGTCCCACATGGGTCACTCTGGTGAAAGTTTATAGAGTTTGGGTGTAAGAACTTAGCTTTTAAACTTATACCACTGTTTGCAAGAGAAAATGAGAGCAGAAATATCTATATGCTTTGAAATAAATTTTAGAAGTGCTTTACTTTTTTGAACTTATTCCCAGCAAAATAAAATAAAATCAAAAATAAAAACAAACATTTTCTGTTTTTCACTTATAGTCCATGCCATTTTGAAATGACTTGTCAATATTTCTAGAGGCTGGTCAATGAGTTTCAAATATTCTTATTGATGGGCTTTTCCCAAAAGCATCACATTAGGGTTCAGTTCTTACTTAGGTACCGCATTATATGCTAATTTTCTTTTCAAAGAAAGGGTGAGATTCCAAAAAAGGGTTCCTTGGAGAGGGATAGGAACAAATGAGTTCCCCAAATGCTGGCAAACAGCAACTAATGATAGACTGGTTACCAGAGGGCAAAATAGGCTGATGGGTCATAGAGTACTATATCCTAGACTGGCACAGATGATGACCCCCAAGACACAAGGCTGTTTCAGAAGTCAAGGGTCATCTCAGTGGTTCTCAAGAAATACCATTGGCCACCACTGCCCCTAGAATAGGCCAAGGATAAATCTGTATGTGCAACTTTCTAGGCTTTTCATTCAGCCCTAGAGCAGCCCCCAAGTTGGAATCTTATTCTACTGGCGTGGACTTCCATAGGATATCAAAGCGGCGGTCCCTCCATGGCCTGATTCTGTGTGGAATCCTAACACAGGCAGCCACTGAAGGTTCCAGAGCAGGGGTAGAGACCATGGCAGCATCTGTCAAGTACCCACCTTTGATGTCACCAATCAAGATGCCAAAGAGGTCCTGGTTCTTTCTGTCATTTAAGATTCATTATAGTTTTTGTCATAATGAAATTAGACCTGAGAAGGCTTCTTTTAAGATTTTTAAATTCTAATAAATCTGTCTGCATTTTATCATAAGAAAAAATTTTCAAATTAGTCATCAAATGTCAACAAAGCCCTGTTATCTTAAATATTAGTTTAAAAGTTTATTTATGGTAAGACATATTTTTACCTTTTAAGTTATGTGGTGAGTTAGGGATTTGATAATAAGTCAAAAATATTTTTTCTTTGTAGTAAAGTACCTGTTTTTCTTGAGAAACAATAATATTTTTGAATGTCTATCTATAAATCAATTCACATAGATACATAGTGGTGTTTCTTTTTCAGTTAACATAAGAATTAGATTTTATTTGTTACCATGGGTGTCTGCTGATTTCATAGGAAAGTGCAAATATTAAATCTATGGCTTTCATACTTCTTAAAATGCTATCCACAGTACAAAGGACATTTTATAGTACAGACTAACACATATACAGTCTATAGATATACGTTGACATATATTTGAAACAAAAGTTTTATGAAAGAGAATTTCCCTTCCTGTAGTTATATGCTGATATTTTCCATTTTATCCTACTTTGTTAAGAGACTACTTGCTATGACCTACTGAATTGATTTCATGACTAGTAGTATAAACAACACTATTATTAAATGATATAAAAACTGAATTGGAAAGAGGAAACATGATCATGGGCAATCCAACGGAATTGCCTGAATATAGTATAATATAAAAATGATTAAAAGTGAAATCCTTGAATCATAAAGATTATGGCTCAAATTTTCATTAAACTTAATCTTGTTAGATTTGCAATGACTTTCAGAACAATGATATTGAGTAACCCAGGTTATCAATAGAAATGAGATTAAAAAAACCCAAAAACTGCAGAGGTGGTTCAGCCCCAAGGTTGATATAGTTCCACTGGAGTCGGCTGTCCTGCTTATATACACCGGTGGTGACATTCTAGCATGTAGAAAATTTCATCAAGAGTATCAAAATGAGCTAAAAGCATGTATCTAAAGGAATTACATGTTAGTACTTTCATTTTTTTATCACTTGTGTCACCTCTCCCTTGCCCCCCAAATAAAAGAAGTTATGGGCTGGGTATTTTCATGTTAGAATAATATCAAGATTATCTGCAGCTGGCAGAAGCTTCAGGGTGCTCTAAAATTGCTCTGTTGGGGAAGCAGGGATGGCTCAGTGGGTTAAGTGCTCACTTTGCAGCGCCGGGGACCGGGGATTGAATCCCGGCCCTAGCCTGTGCGGAACCGTGTGCTGAACTGGGAGCTCCCCCAGTTCAGTTCTCTCTCTGTCTCTGTATCTCTCTCTCTCTCTCTGTCAAAAAGAAACATAAATACATAAAAATATATTTAAAAAATAAATAAATAAAATTGCTCTGTTGGGTCAAAGGAGAAGATATTGTTGGGAGAGGTAAGGCTTTGACCAGTGGAGGATGAAGTTTACATCTGCAGCTGAGCTGGGTGGTCATGTAGAAAAGGGCCAAATTACTACCTGGAGAAGTCAAAGCCCAGAGAAGATTAAGATGCTGCTCTACTCTGCAATTTAAACGTAAAAAAGACTAAACTGTAACAAGAATGACAAACCCATACAATATTTCTTTTTCCATTGGTTATCCCTTGAATGCTATGAATAATTTAACATATAATTGTTTATTGTGTATACTAGGTGTGCCAAAAAATGTGTAACCTTTTAAGAGATGTGATCTATGCGTTACTTTTTGAAGTTGAATTATGGTAGCAATGACATTCTCTCAAAAGGCGGTGTTAAATCAAATGAATGCTAGCGCCACCATACAACAGGCAGGACAAAGAAAATGGCTAAAGCATGGTTGTTCTAGGAGCTCAAGATCATATTAAAATGGCATTTGAAATCCGAGAACGTTGAGGAAATACAATGACAAGGGAGTCATGAGTCTGCCACAGAACCCCCAACGTGCCTAACAATCGCATGCATCTGTGAGAAGTTTGAGATGCTTGGTCAATTGAAATGGTACGTGCAGTGATACAAGTGGACCCTTTGGTCAACATTGCTTAAGCAGTAGCTCACCATAATCAGTAGTGTCTGGATGCTGATGGTAACCACTTTGAGTGCCTCTTGTAATGACAGAAACCAAACATGACTTGTGTTCATCTTTTGTTATTGGTATATATTGAGCATTGTAATTTTAATACAGTCTTTTCCATTCTTAAAATGTGTATACCTTTTTTGGCACCCTCTGTATATAATATATAACTGTTTCAAGTTTTGATTTGGACTCTTTGGTGCCTCTGTTTTGGAAGTACCCTCATTATCTTGCCTGTTGCCTGGGCCAGGTGCTTCTGGGAAGAGTGTGGTTGTAATCTTAGTTGGTGGTTGGTGGCCCACAGTTATTTCTTAAGCATGTATAAAGCAATCTTGCTGGAGAGACACATTTTTCTTACCTTACTCCTCTAACACATTTTTATTGAATATAAATAACTTCAATTCATCTTCACTTTAATATTGCCATAGTTGCTGCTTTTAAATGCATTTTGCAGCAGCTGAAGAGTTTGCAAGGTGGGTGACCTTCACATCCTTGTATAGGACAAAGTACAAAAAGAGACCTGGGATTACCGTTTTGGTAAAAACTATAGCTTTTGGAAAAGCTATAGTTGGGGGGCAGGGAATAGCCCCTTAAGGCCCTTAAAGCAGAGTTGATTAGATACAAAAAGCTTGAAGGCAGAACACCTCTCTTTGTATTGTTTTTGCTGAATTTCTTTCTTTTTTAAAAATATTTATTTATTTATTTTTGACAGAGACAGAGAGAGAGAGAGAGAGAGACAGACAGAGAACTGAACTGGGGGAGCTCCCAGTTCAGCATATGGTTCCGCACAGGCCTGGGCCGGGATTTGATCCCCAGCCCCCAGCGCTGCAAAGTGAGCGCTTAACCTACTGAGCCATCCCGGCTTCCCCATTTTTGCTGAATTTCTTGACTGGTATTAAGACCCTAGGCTTTAAAAAGGAAATTCCTATTTGCAAAGAAGAGTGGGTGAGGAACGAGAAGGAACATTTGCTCAGTGTCAGGGGCTTCACACCTGTACTCATTCAACTAGTCCAACCATACTGTTCCTTCATTCATCAGAGGGTCATTGAGCACGTCCTCTGTGCCATGTTCACAGACACACACACCTATATTTTATATAGGTCTATATGTATCTTCCAGTAAGTGCTACAGAAAGCAACAATATATCAAAGTAAGAGGAAAAAGGACTGCGGTAGACAGACAAGATCTCTCAGTGATGCTGACCTCTGACCAGAATCCTAAAGTAAGTGAGGGACAAGAGCCTCATAAGCATGTGCAAAGCCCTGAAGTGGGAGCTGATTGGCAGGTCTAATAAAAGCAGAAAGGTCCACGTGCCCGGACGAGGTGGTGGGTGGACACATATGCACGGGACATACACTAAAAAATTATTGGTTGTTTATCTGAAATTCAAATTTAACTGGGTGTCCTGTTTTATTTTTTTCTTGCTATATCTGGAAACCCTATTCTTTCTTCCTTTCTTTTCCTTCCTTCCCTTCTGTGTGATCGTGATTCATCTGACCTAAATTTAGATTCATTTATTTCAGTTTGCTTTCAGTTCAATGTCAACTTTATTTTTCTGTCCTTATTGATTTAAATTTAGTTTTTAAAAATGTAGGATATTAACATGTTTTCAAAAATCAAAATCATACAAAATGATATTCTCACACAAGTGCCACTCCCTCTTCTATCCTTTCTACCACCAGTACTCTTATTGGCTACCAACTTCATTATTTTCTGGGTTTAATGTCCTGAGGTTGTTTTTATAATGATAAGAAACATATGCATATTTTCTTTCTTCTTTTTTTTAGAGGTTTGTATTGTTTGAGAGAAGGTGAGAGAGAGAGAGAGAAGGGGGTGGGCCCAAGCAGCCTCCACAATCGTACATCATTAGTTGTGACATGATTTCATTCCATGCAAGGGGATATGGGGCTGCATAGGGCGGAAACTGAATGGGGGGACTCCTGCATGGGAAGTGAGAACCTTCACTGCCATCCCCATAGTTACCAGTTGTACTACAGTTCAGCACATGGGTTTTCTGGGATTTGATTTCCAGACCTCAAGGTTGCAAGGCAAGTGCTCAACCTGTTGAACTATCCTGATATCCCCAATATACATATATTCTTATTTTCATTTATTATTAAAAATTTTTTTGGCATCTAAGTATGACCTTTTTTACTTTGCTTTTTCTATTTAATATCTACTGGAAATCACTCTGTATCAGTTTATAGAGATCATTCTTATTTTTTATAGCTGTGTAGTACAATAATGTATACAACTGATCTCTTATGCTTGAACATTTAGAAAGTTCCCAGTGCTTACCCTCACATATAATTACCTTCCATAGGGGTGATATCATTTAACATTGTGAACAGCAATATATGAAACTACCTGTTTTCACACAGCCTCACCAAGAAATTGTATTGCTGAGCTTCTGAACTTTTGCCAATCTGATGAGTAAAAAATAGTATCTCAGTCTAATTTTTTATTTTTATTTTTTATTGTTTTTGACACAGAGTGAGAGAGAGAGAGACAGAGACAGAGACAGAGAGAGAGAGAAGGGGGAGGGCCCAGAGCAGTCTCCATAGTTGTACATCATCAGTTTTCTACATGGTTTTATTCCACACAGGTGGGCGAGGGGCTGCACAGGGCAGGAGCTGGACTGGGAGCCTCCTGCATGGGAGGCACACCCCCTCAAGCCAGAGGCCTAACTGGGGGTGAGGAAGGGTGGGGGTTGGGCAAGAACTGAAC
>PVKE010046271.1:0-12384 GCA_004027555.1 Craseonycteris thonglongyai | reverse complement strand
GTGACAGTCTGAGAAGATTATATTTAACACAGAGAGTGTGACTGTTACAACAATGGTGAGTCAGGGTGAAATGACACTTAGCTCTACAGGAAAGAAACCATTTGGGGAAGGCAGAGGGGAGAAGAGAAACATTTATATTTATTGAATGTCTACTATGTGTTTCCCCCTATACCTTTAAGCCCGTTTTAGGGCCCAAATGGGCACCTTTTGAAGTATCCCAACTTGTCTCCCCCGACCTTCACTATCACCAGCGCCAGCAGGGGGAGCAGCAAGGCGCAAAGAGGCAGGAGAGGAGAACGCACGTGTGCCCAGCGCCGACTACACCACGACTACCCCATGTCAGCGCCGACTACACCACGACTACCCCATGTCAGCGCCGACTACACCACGACCACCCCCTGTCAGCGCCGACTACACCACGACCACCCCCTGTCAGCGCCGACTACACACCACGACCACCCCCTGTCAGCGCCGACTACACCACGACTACCCCCTGTCAGCGCTGAGTGCTCGTGCGTTTTAACTTCTTGAAGCCAGAGCGCATCTTGTGTATCTTGGTATAGCCAGTGCTGACACAAAGCTCTCCATAAACATTTGTTTGTTAAAAACAAAACAAAGTAGAATGAATGTACTGAGCAGGAAAGTCTATCAAAGGGCCAGCAGAACTGGATTTCTTGGTATGAATTTCAGTACAGGGTTCAAGCCATTCAAATGCAGATTCATTTGCTAATTACGGAATACTGGGGGTTCAGAATTAGATTAGAGTCCTTGACTTAAATAATTTGTTGAGGGAAGCCGGGATGGCTCAGTGGGTGAAGCGCTCACTTTGCAGCCCTGGGGACCAAGAATCGAATCCCGGCCCCAGCCCGTGCGGACCCATGTGCTGAACTGGGGAGTGCCCCCAGTTCAGTTCTCACCGGGGTGAGACCCCAGCCCAGTTCCTGCCCTGTACAGCCCCACGCCCACCTGTGGAACGAAACTATGTGGAAAAACCCATGATGTGCAGCTATGGAGACTGTTCTGGGCCCTCCCCCTTCTCTCTGTCTCTGTCTCTGTATCTCTCTGTCAAAAACAATAAAAATAAATCTTTAAAATAATCTGTTAATTTTGAGATTGATTTATGTTACAAGTTTGAAATTATAATACTCAGTACAAGAAATTTTAAAATAGTCTACTTATGGCTATGGAGGGCTTTCTATGAGGTATCAAGTGACAAAAAAAAAAGAAAGATGCAAGGTGGAGAAAAATATTTTTAAAACAGAGTATGCCAACATGTGTGTGCTGGGTTTGCTTATTTTAAAAAATAAATGATAAATTAAAAAATATGATAAAATGTAACCTGTGGGTACAAGGAAGAAAAGGTATGTAGTAGCCAGAGATTGAGGCTAGAAATCTTTAAATGTATCTTGGTTTTGTGTGTTTGATCTGGGGATTCAATATTTAACATAATTAGAAAATAAAAATTTAAAAGAAGTTTCTAAAAATTAAACTCTTAATGAAGCGAAGGAACCTAGTTGTGTATTGAGTTGAGATATAGCCTTACACAGAAAAATTATTTAAGCCATTTCAAACATATTTATTATACTGACTATCTCTAATAAAAGGCATCCCAAGGACAGTAAGATTATTATTTTTTAAATCTTACTAACAATGTCTTCATGGTAGCATTGGTATTGTTATTCTGAGACTATCATGAATTTTAGATTTTCAAAAGTTTGTGATTATGTTAGTAACATTGGGAACAAAGTATTTTGATATGAGAGAATGACATATAAATTTAAATTGATGAGATTGAGTTAAAATTTAGTAGACCTAAATTTTAATTGGAAGTATAAATTTATAATGCGTTTTATCTTTAAATGTAAATATAGAAATAAGTATGCCTGTATATGTATAGACACATATATACATATATACACATGCATCTATGAATATGTGCTGTACATATGCATGTATATTTTCTGTCCCCCACCCCAATTCTGTCCACTGAAAAGGCTGTAGAAACAATGACCAATCCAGGAGCAATGAGCATCCCTACCACACAGTTTATGGTCTTAAAATACCAGGGCTTTTTGAGAAATTGTTGGTTCAAGATCTTAGATAGGAACTGTACGAGATGAGCCTGTATAACTCATCATACTAGAAAGCCAGGAAATTACCAAAGGCTACATTTCTTTTTGACTTACACATTCTGAAAGCAAACAAATATTTTTTTATTACTACTGTTTTGTGTTTATACTGGTTTCCCCCATTAGTGTAATACACACGCACACGTACACACAGACACACACAGACATTTCATGAATCTGTGATGAATAAACATAAACATGATTACATTTGCAGGGAGGCTCTACATCTAGTGTAGGGTCTATTGAAATCCACTCTCAGAAGTGCTGTTATACGCTATAGATTAACTTGAAGTCTTGGCCATTCATTGGCTTTTCATTTTAGCCTTGGTTTCAAATAAATAGTATTTTCAATTTGTTAGTGTTTTGTTCATATTCTACGCTCTGCTTTTCACTACTAAATTATCTCAGCAGACAGTAATTTTTATGCTTTTACTAACATCAATAAAAGGTTTATGTTGCCTTTAATAGAAATTAAATATAGAGGTTTCTGGGTAAAATCAGCTACTAGACTATTTCAATTATATAATTTTTAATCATATGAAAATTTTCAGAATTTTTTTAAAGTTACATTTTTATATATTTGATGTCTTATTAATTGGTTCATAAATGTTCACAATTGTCTCTCTGTTGGAGACTGTGCTTTTAGTAATATAAAATAATCCATTTGTATCCATTTCATGTTTCTTACCTTGAATTCTACTGAGCTGGAATAAAAATGTTCACCTATGCCCTTGTTTTCCTGGTACATTTCTCCTAAGCAGCATAGCCTTGAACTTTGCATTTTCTCCAGTCAGCAAGTTTGATGAGAGTGATAGTTCTCTGCCTATAGAATTTCAGTCGGGCTATATGCCCCTAAACCAGACAAATTATCCTTTTCAGCTCAGCTATGATACAATAGAGGGGAAGAGCCTGGAATGTGTCAGGATATTATTTTTCATGTGTCAGTAACACTTTTCTTTGGACCTACTGATTCTTTACCTGTTTGCAACCACGCACTCTGTTGCCTCTTAGTAAAAGGACATTCCAATGTGGTTGGTGGAGCATTGCATCAGAATCACCTGGGATACTTGATAAAAAGGTATGCCAGAGGACTCCACCTCAGACATGGAGTCTGAATCTTGGGGGGATGGGCATTGTGTCACCTGCATTTTCCACGAGTTCCGCAGGTGATGCCTATGATCATTACAACTTGAGAACCATGAATCTAAAGGATAAGGGAAAGGCATCATGAAAATAAATTATCTTCTTATCCATTTGGATGATTTTCCAAAAAAAAAATTCCAAATACATTTTTCTCTGTGCAGAAAGAATTAAAGAGTTAATAAGAGGACTTTGACAAGATTCATACAAATTTTTTTCTTTTATTCCCTTTTTCTCACTAACTCAGAATAGCAGAATACAAGAGGGTGACATTGTGTTCCAACTTGCCCTCCCTTCTCCTCTAGATTTTTCTCTTACTTTGTCCATATGTTTCCCATTTCTACCATCCTTCCATCTTTACCTATTGCTGCTTTCCTATTTATATTTCATGATCCTGGCCTATAGGCTTTTTTGTATAAACAAACCAAAACTCTTTTTCAGTTCTTTTTGTGTTTGTGTGAAAGGGAGAAGACACATATTTGAAATGATAACAGTGTGTTAACATGCTTTGATTACACAATCAAAGTCTCCTCTTCTTTTATTTCTATACAACAGAGTTTCAATTTACCAGGCCAAATATCTCAGTACTTTTGCTGTCAATCAATGAAGCTATAATATGTAGTTCAATCATCATGCATTTCTTTCCCCACTGAACAAACATTTACTGACTTTTTAGATTAATCTTTTGGCTGAAAGAACTCGAAACATTGTCAAACACATAGCTGTGTATAATAACTAGATTGAGCCTCTTCCCTCTGCCCAAGGCATTAATGAGGCAAATTTCTGTTTATTCAACTCTGTTTTATTAGGTCAGGTCATCAAGATGGGAGTCTGTGTAAGCTTTAAATGGCATCGAAACTCACTGGGTATACTCCGAATGGAATTCTGTGCACTTTTCCCTTGAGAAATACTTCCCTTACAAGCCACTGTGCAGCAAAGTCTCCAGCAATGCCACTAATGGGTTCAAAATATCTATTAGCAAATAAAGGTTGTGTTTGATCCTTAGAGACCTTACACAAAAGAACTTTCAGAGAACATCTAGTTTGTCCTTTCATTTTGACATATGAGGTAACTGAGGTGCCCAAAGATGGAAAATGTCTTGCTCAAAGCCGAAGTATATGTGACAGGGCTCAGAAAAGTATGAGCTCTTAGTCCAATGTTGTACTGGTTGTGCCATGCTGTCAAATGGTGTATGGGATGTGTCAGGACATTATTTTTTACACATCAATCAAACTTTTCTTTGGACCTACTGATTCTTTACCTGTTGGCAAAAACCATTATGCAAGTATTCCACAATAGGTTCCTTAACTCCTCTATTTCTTCTGTCCCAATTACCATCAATAAGTCCTACAGACCAGGGGTCCATAACCCCTGGGCCATGGATTGGTACTGGTTCATGGCCTGTTAGGAACTGGGCCACACAGTGGGAGGTGAGCAGGAGGCCAGCAATTGAAGCTTCATCTATACTGACAGCTGCTTCCCATCGCTCGCATTACTGCCTGAGTTTGGCCTCCTATCAGATCAGCAGGGGTATTAGATTTTCATAAGAGTATGCACCCTATTGTGAACTGTGCTTGCAAGGGATCTAGGTTGCGTGCTCCTTATGAGAATCTAATGCCTAATGATTTGAGGTGGAGCTGAGGCGGTGATGTTAGTGCTGGGAAGTGGCTGCAAATACAGATTAACATTAGTGGAGAGGTTTGACTGTATTATGGTGAGTTTTATAATTATTTCATTATATATTACAATGTAATAATAATAGAAATTAAGTGCACAATAAATGTAATGCACTTGAATCATCCCCAAACCATCCTCCCCACCCCCACTGCCATCAATCCATGAAAAAATTGTCCTCCACAAAATGGGTTCCTGGTGCCAAAAAAGTTGGGAACCACTGCTATAGACACTGCCTTTGAAATTGATCTCAAATCCAACCACTTGCCCTAGTTCAAGGCTCTAATATCTCTTGCTGTGACAGTGATTTATAAGAAATATCTTTTTGGGCTCCATCCCCATTTCTGGCACAAACCTACTAAAACACTTGGAATTATCCTAAGTAATACGAGCAATAAAGGTGTCTTTTGTTATGTTAATGAGGTGACTTTTGGGAAACCCTTAGGTAACTTTAAAATGGGGGCTAGTTGCCAGGGGAACCAACCTGTGATCATAGGTTTGGAATTTTTAGTCCCACCCCCAACTTCAGGGGAGGTGAATCAATCACCAATGGCCAATGATTTAATCAATTTATACTATACTTCAGGGGAGGGGAGAGGGCTAGAGGTTGAATCAACCACCAATGACCAATGATTTAATCAACCATGCCAAAGTATTGAAGCTCCATGAAGACCAAAAGGATGAGGTTTCCACTTCCAGATTATTGAACATGCAGGGATTTTGGAAATGGTCGTCCCAAAGAATGCCCTGAAGCTCTGTACCCTTTCCCCTTGCCTTGCTCTATGCACCTCTTCCATCTGTCTGTTCCTGAGTTATATCCTTTTATAATAAACCAGTGACCTATTGGGTGACTGAGTTTTCTGAGTTCTGTGAGCTGCAGTAGCAAATTAAGAGAACACAAGGATAGGGTAGGGGAATCTCTGATCCATACCCCATTGGTCAGAGGGGTAGGTGATAATCTGGGCTTGCAGATGGTGTCTAAATTGAGGTGATGAGCAGTTTTGTTGGACTCAGGCTTCAACCTGAGGAATCTGATGCTTTCTCCAGATAGATGGTGTCTGAATTGAGTTGAATTGTAGGACACCCCACTGGTGGCCTGAGCATAGTTTGTTGGTGTGGGGAAACATCCCTGCCCCCCAATAGCCCCCCCCACACACACACACATACACATGAACACACAGACTGGAACCAGTGATCAACACCTATTAACTTGCTAGTCTGCAGCTGTCTCCTCTCCCAGGTGATTTCTTTGCTTCCTCTCTCCATGGTCTCCCCTCTGTCATCACCAGGGTCAATTCTCTATACTGAAGTCAAAGTCACTAAACTGAAGACAATGCATTCATTGATCAAGACACTATAATGGATGCCCCATCCCTCTTGGAATAGAAACCAAACTGGTTATCATACCCTACAAAGTTTGATGGCACCTAATTCCTGCCAGTGTCCCTGGCTTCCTCTCTTATTACCCTTCCCTTTGCTCATTTGACTAGAGCCACATAGGTGTCTTGTGGTCCCTCAGATATGTCCAGTTCATTTGTTTCTAGATCTTTGCCCTTGCTATTAGCTTTTTCCTCAGATTCTGCCAGTTCATTCTCTTGTTCTGTCCCTACTTAAATATCACAACCTTAGCAAGGCCTATCCTGATCACCTGATCTCAAAGAGCCACCCTCTCCTCATCACCCTGCTATTCTCTGTCACCTTACTCTTTTAATTATCTCCTAGACATTTATCTGGCATTTAATTTCATACTAATCCATTTATTACTCTCCAACTAGAATATAAGCCTCATGAAAACAAGAAATTTGTCTGTTGTGTCCATCTTTGATATCTTACTATCAGGAGGATTACCTAGCATGTAGGAAGCCCTTAATTAATATTTACTGAATAGATAAATAAAAATCATTGTTTCTTTCACTGTCCAGTGAAAGCAAGAGCAACTATACACACACATATGTATCCATACCACGCACACACACAATCTGCTCTGGTCAGGCCACACTTGAAGTAATGCATTTAATTCTGGGCGCACTTTAGTGGATTGAAAAGCCAGCCTATTTCCCCTTTAAAAATGATTCAGGGAGAGTTTAATGAAAAATTCATTGAAAACCTTAAAATCTGCCATATGAAAGAGGAGTAAATAGAGCATGGATAGGGCCCAGATAAATGGGAACTTTAGAATAAAATTACAGGAAAACAGATTCTAGGTGCTTTATAAGAAAAGACTCCTAACAGACATAAATAACTAAAGATAAATGGGATACAATGTACAGTCGTGAGTCCTCCATCATTTGAGGTGTACAAGCACAACCTGGACAAGCATTGATGGGAACAGAGAGAGAAAGGATTTTAACATTAAACAGGTCATTGTGGAGATGGTCTGAGAGGTCTTTTCTGGTCCCAAGGTCCTCTAATCCATGCTCTGTTCATGTTATCCCAATTCAGAATACTTCTGAGAGTCTTTCTTACAAGTTGCTTTCAAAATCTGGAACTTATAGAATATATTCACTAATGGCAAGTTCAAGTCCACTGAAGAAAGTGAGAGGTAAAGCTTGTTGATATATTTTCTTTTAAAGGTTGTGACTGTAATATAGCCATTTTATTTTGGCATGACTTTTAAAATCTATTTTCAAATAAGAATTCCCATACCATTCTGAGAATGTGAGAATTGTTGAGGGGGGAGGAAAAACCCTTCTCTGAGGTCCTTCCTTTGAAAACAAAATTATTTGCACATGCAAATTCTGCTCTGTATGAATAACACACATACACACACAAAGATCCTAAGATCCTCAAATCACATTATAATTTCACCTCATGTAACATTCATCAGTCTCCATCGTAAATGCAAAGTGCTTTAACAATCTCTTTAACTCTTTCAAAACATATTTCACAATGATAATACTATTAGTGTCTCTACTTTTCTGATGTGTAAATTGAAGATCAGAGATGGTAAGTGGCAATTTTCCACGGTTACATAGCAAATAAAGGATAGAGTACAGATCAAGTCCCAAATTCTCTGATGCCAGGTTCACGGTCATATTTTTCACCCATGCACTTGTGTGGTGAAAACCTTCACCAACCTTGCAGAATCCAAGGCCCCATGTAAGGTACATGGAAGAAATAATTCTGGTAGCTTTACGCATTATTTTCTCTCAAGTTGTGTAAGAAACCTCCTATTTAGCTTTCATGTTGGACTGTTCTGGCTATAAAGCACAATAAAAATGTCGAAAATTATTCTCCTCTCCCATAATGTGGGCCTTTTCCTGCCAATGTGTGAAAGGCAATGATGGATTTTCCATCCACTTTATAAATTGTCACACCCTTGCTATTTTGTTTTCCAAAATCTATTTACATTCCATGGCTTTATGTTAAGCTTGCATTGTTAACTCATGCATTTATCCTAAACTTAATTGAATTTTTAGTACTCATGATAAAATTGGTGCTTTGCATTTTGCACAATATTTCTCTTCTGTGGGCCTCATAAGGTACATTTATACTGGAATCAGGGCCTGAAGCAATTAATTATTAATGAAGGGAACAAAGATATTTATGTTTATCTGTAACAAATGAGAGGCTACATTTGCTTCCCTCAGTTGTCACAGCACAGCTTGGATTTTGATGCCCTTTTCTTTGCCTTAAATCAGGAAATTCCAACTGAGGGCTACTATAGCTAGATTATGTAATATTAAGAGATCTTCCAAATCAAGGGCTATGGCTTATGCTTATGGGTATATACATATGTACACATGCATGCATGCCTATATATATATATATATATATATACACACACACACACATGCACACACACACACATAATTCATGAGTATACATTATACACATATATGTATATATACATACATATATGTGTTCATATGCATGTACACACACATATATGAAGTGTTTTGCACTGAGTTTTTTATTAGATCCTCTACCCAGTAATCTTGCAAAGTAGGAAGACTCAATATATTCTCTTAGTTTTAAAGATGAAGCAACTAAGGCCTGGGAACTTTAAGTGACTTATCCATGATCACACAACTAGTACATGGGCAAGCCAGGACTCAGAACCATACATCTCACTGATCTGTCTACAGAAACTGAGTTCTCAGGAGCAGACAGTAATGACCCCATGTATTTAAGGCTTATCTGCACTGGGCCCTGTGAATGTATAGTATCTCATTTATTCCTCAGAACAGCCCTGTGAGGTAGATATTAATTTACCTACTATAGTAAAAAAACAAAACTATTATAGAGTTTTTAAAAATAGCAATTAAACCCAATACTCAGGCTGTGAAGAGTTAAGTAACCTGTCCACGTAAATTCTAAATGGCAGAACAATGACTTCAACCCATGTCTTCTGATTCTTATTTTAGTTCTTCAAATCTTATCTTTGTGATTCTTTTCCTCTCTTATAAGAACAAGAAAAAAGGGTTTGGTTAGTGAATATCAAATGAATATTATTGAAAATATAAATATCTGCTTATATAATTTGTTTACTCCCCTTTACTTTCCTAACCCACTTGCCCCCCAACTCCATTCAACTAATCAAAGATCATTGCATTGGCTATGGGGAAAGGGATATAGAACAAGATGCATGAGAACCATAACTTGATATGCACTAAGTGTCTGGTATATGATGTTTTAAAATTCCAGTTAGCATGTTTTATGAAACTCATGCATTTTCCAATTACAGTTCCACATAGATTTAGATTAATTAAAATTATTAAGTACTCATAATGCAGGTAATGCTTTTATGCATAGTACTATATTTAATTATCTTGATAATTCTATATGAAAGATGTTTCTATTCTGCTTTTGCAAAAGAACTTGTGGCCTAAAGCACTTCAGTGCCTTTTGAAATCCCATAGCTGGTGAATGACCTCAGTTTCAAAGGCCAGCCTTCTGGTTCGAGGTCCAGTGGCTCTTTGTCCACTGTGTTCTTCATGGTGCCTAAGGTTAGCACACCTTTGAAGTAGGGTGACTCACCATAGTTCCTACTGGACATTCCTTGTCTGACTTCCTACAATAGTCGCCATGTCTGTAAATCAATTGCATTGCTTTGCTAATTCAGATCAAGTTTGAGAGGCAAGCCTCCAGGCCAGAAGGCATCTCTTTTCTTTTGGCATTTCCACTGTGACTTGGCAGGCTCTAGAGACAGGAAGTGAGGCATCTTGGTGTTGCTGGCTATTTGGGAGCTGATCCCAGTCATGATGATGAGAGAGGCCCAGCCTTTGACCCCAGTGGAGCCAGCCAAGGTGATGAGATGCCTTGTTCAAAGGTAGGGAAGGAGACCGTGGCGTAGGCTGCTTAGTTTCATAGCCCAGTGAGAGATGAACACAAGGACAGGCTGTGAAAACCAAATATATATAAAGTTGTGGCTAAGACTCTCAGAACTGCTGTTCAAGCAGAGAGATAAGTTCTGCTTCAGTCTGGTGACACGTGTAAAAAGCGGCAGACAAGCAGCACTTCGTTTTCAAAACCCCGGGTGATAACAACCGACGTAGCCCTACCTTAGAGGATAAATTCCCTCCATCAAAGTCCTGTCGTGTTGGAATTAGTGGGTGTGCCATTATTAACCTCTCGTCTTTTAGATCTAAGTCTCTGCTCCTCTGTGATGCTGTCGCTGTGTCTTTCTCAAACACATTTCTCTTTGGTCAGTTGGTCTCTCCTAGGTTTTTGCCAACAGGGGGTGCTAGAGAGAGATGAGAGAAAAGAAGTGGAAGAAAGGGAGTGATCCATTGGATGTTGCATCCAGTGTTTGTGTCTCCTCCGTCACAGCTCTTGCTCCAGCAAAGCAGCGATTGGTCTATTCTCCGGCCTTCTCAGAACCAGCCTTCAGAGTGCCGCCTCAGAGATGTCAGTAGCAGCTGAGCCACACAGCCTCTTCATAGCTCTGCGTTACAGCCCTCCTCTGAGCTTCTAAGGGACCAGCTTTGACGGAGAACACTTCTCTTCTTATGAGGGGTATGGTCCCAGATCACCAAGAACCCTTCCTCCAGGCTTCTGCGTTCTGATAACCCCAACATCTTTGCTTTGCCTCCCGGGTCATAAGGGTGACAGCTACTATCGTTACGCTCTGTGTTCATTTCGTGTTTCCTTCTGGCTTTTTAGCCCCCTAGCCCCTGTTGAACCCATCCCGGACATTCTGTTCTCTCCAATAAATAACTACTGGTTTTGTATTCCTGACAGAACCCTGCTGAGGTCGCTGGATCTGCGGTGCCGAGGTGGGGTTTCCACGAGAGTAGCCGGATCAGCCTTCCACTCCGTGGAGAATGCTTAGGCTGAGGTTTTCAAGTTCTATCACTTCTCATTGCCTTCACTGGAAGTTTGATCATTGCTTCTCCACGCGGGGAAGGCACAGCCAGTCTGACTCAGCGTTGCCCCCTGCTGGTTTAAAATAGATAGCTGGTAGCAGGGCATTGAGAGGCGACTCTCCTGAACCATCACAGACCCAACTTCCTCATACCGATGAGCCAATCCAAGCTTTCCAGCGTTCCGTTTGGGGACACGATCACCCTGCATCTCCTTAAGCTAGAGGCATGAATTCCAAGTGTCATTGTAATTCATGTAAATTATATTAAAATCAATTTTCTTTGAAAGTGTTATGAAACTCCTGAAAGGAAAGGAGAAATTTGAGGGAGTGTTCTGCATGATATGGACGACTGAACAAGCTAACTCAAGTAGTTATGGACTGAAATGAATGCAGGTGTCTGAAACTGATTAGGGCAGCACCCCCACAATTCCCCCCCTCTTCTGAACTCACTTCTACAAGAAGAGAAAATAGAGCTCATTCTGCTTATTTTCTTTTGAACCAAAAATCTGAAGTGAAGCTATAAGGACCCTAGTCTGTCTCCCATTGAATGGGAGGAACAGTGAGAAGCAGCCCCCAGGAACTCTTGTTATGAGAGAGGTTAGTGACGTGAAATGAAGAGAATGCTCTCTTTTTTTAACAGCTGGTCATTTAAAATATATTTAAGATTTCATTCTCATCCATTTAAAGTCCATTTTCCTAAAGAAATAATAACTTATGGGAGTTTAAAATAAAATGTATTTTCACATATAATATTTATGCCCTTCCCCCTCCCAAGAGGACATTCAGCATAAGGTAATATCACCTCATAAGTGTTTTAAAGAGTCATTAAAAGAAAGTATTTGAATGAATGAGATGAAAACCATCACTTCATTAGGAGTTTATGTGACAGTTACCACAACCTAGATATGTTATAGTGCCTGACGATGGCACATTTATATTTTTGCAACGAAGGTGCTAGTCTTACAACTCCCTTTAGTCTCAACTGCTGCTAATGTAGTCATAGGGTTATGGCTTCTCATACCGCTCCTGTTCTGGGCAGAAGGTTTTTTGGTTTTCTTTCTCTTTCCTTCCTTCCTTCCTTCCTTCCTTCCCTCCCCCCTCCCTCCCTCCCTCCCTCCCTCCTCCCTCCCTCCC
>PVKE010046270.1:0-12299 GCA_004027555.1 Craseonycteris thonglongyai | reverse complement strand
CCCCCCCCCCCCCCTGCGCCCTCCACACACACACACACACACACAAGTAGGGCAGGAACTGGGCAGGAGCCTTCTGCAAGGGAGAAGGGAGACATGCCCTTGTGAGCTGGGGCCTGAGCCGGGGCCTCCCACATGGGAAGCCCGCCCTGGTGAGAGCCGAAATGAGGGCCACATCCCAGTTAAAAAAGTTTTAGAGTTTTATTGGGATGCTGGGAAAGTTCAGCTGGTTAAACTCTTGCCTTGCAACTGTGAGGTCTGGGGATCAATCTTGGCCTCGGCTCATGCAAACCCATATGCTGAACTGTGGCACAACCCTGTAACGGCCAGAATGGCTCGTAGGCGAAGGTTCTTGCCTCCCGAATGGGAGGCCCCCAGTTTAGTTCCTGCCCTGCGCAGCCCCACATCCTGCGTGGAATGAAACCATGTCACAACTAATGATATACAAATATTTTAAGACTTCTCTGGACCCTCTCCACTTCTCTCGCTCTCTCTCACTCCCAAACAAAATAAAACTTAAAAAAAAAAAAGTTTTGTTTCTTATAAGCCATGGAACACACAAGAAATGTGAGGTGAGGGGCTCACAGCGTCTTCAGGGAGAGGGCATGGTGTGGGCCTGGGGTTCCGTTTTAATTGGGGTCAAGAATAGTGGCCTTGGGGAAGCCGGGATGGCTCAGTGGGTTAAGCGCTCACTTTGCAGAGCTGGGGACCAGGGATCGAATCCCGGCCCCGGCCCGTGCGGAACCATATGCTGAACTGGGAGCTCCCCCAGTTCAGTTCTCTCTCTGTCTCTGTCTCTGTATCTCTCTCTCTCCCTGTCATAAATAAATAAAAATATATTTAAAAAAAAAAAAAAAAAAAAAAAAGAATAGTGGCCTAGGGTTTTATGGGTGCACTCTTTATTGGTGAATTTAAAACATAAGAGTGGAAATTTAAAGTGCGGAAAAATACCTCAAATGGTAAGTTATCAAAACTAATAGAGATCTGAGATCAACAAACAGTAATAAACATCAGTTAAAATTCAAAATATAAAAATAAAACAACGGAGACTTTATTGGGGGAGATGGCATGATTCTTAATCTACTGGTCGTCTGTGGCTGGCACTGTGTTTATGTGAGATGGCCTTTCTGGAAGTAAATGCCTTATTTGAAATGGGTGCACCACTTTAAAGTGAAGACCTCACAATCAAAGCTTAATGATGCATTTGCATTCCAAAAGGAAAAGCCAGCTGTCTCAGTTTATACTATTGTTACGTTGTGCCACTCCCTAGATCTTTCCCATCCCTCCTCCAGGACACAAGGTTAATAAATTGTGAATCATCTCATTGGCTAAGTGCTGAAAGGGGAAAAGGAGGAGGAGCTACTCCAGGGGAGCTACAGGACATAACCATCATGTATTTACAGCAGATCTAGAGGACATTTGTCACTGGACTCTGGAGTCCTGGGTCAAGGTAGGTGGTACATACAGTTGTATAAAGAAAAGTTTATCAGGGATGCCAGGAAGGCTCAGCTGCTTGAGCGCTTGCTTTGTAGCCCCCAAGGCCAAGGATGGAGTCCAGGACCCGGCCCCAGCGCTGGCCTGAACTGTAGTGTGTTTCCCATGTGGGGGGGGGGGGCCCAGTTCGGTTCCTGCTGGGGTGAGCCTCCATGTGGGAGGCCCCCGTTTGGCCCCCAGCTTGAGGGGGCATGCCTCCCATGCAGAAGGTCCCCAGAGTGGCTCTGCGCCCGCATGTGTGGAATGAAACTGTTGGAAAGCTAATAAAGTATAACTATGGAGACTACTCTGTGCCTTCCCCTTTCTCTCTCTGTCTCTCTCTGTCTCTACCTCTCTCTGTCAAAAACAATAAAATAAATCTTTAAAAAGAGTGTGGAGATGACTCCTAGGAAAATTTAAAGAGAAATTGATGAAAGTGATTGCACGCGGGGCACAGGATGGGAGTAAAGAGGTGTGGGAACAGTGACTCTTCCTTTGTACTAGTTAGTGTTTTAAAATATTTGCTTCTATTGCTTTGATTTAAAAAACTGAATTCAAGTTTATACAAAAAATTTTAAGGTTTTGATGTTTATAGAGCAGAAATAGTTCAGTTATTTCTGTTTAGACAATTTGTAGAGATCTGAAAAGACCTATTAGTAGTCCATATGTTTGTGTTTTCTTACCTGTGTTTTTTTTTTGTGCCAATAATCCCCACTGAGTTACACTTTACCTATCTTTTTTATATGGAATGTAAGAAGTGGAGGAATCCTCCCTAACACGTTAGTTTTAGATTTGGGTCCAATTTATGTGTTATTATAGCAACTCTTATTCTTGGCCTGCTCCCTTGTTTAATGTCTGTTTTGTAGTCTTCCATATGGGGAATAGAGAACTTAGAATTTACTCAGAAAATAAACCCTGAATTTTAATTGTAAAATCCACAACTGGAGAGATTACTTTATTCCCCTTGTCACCTGAAGACATGCTTAAAACATTATTCATGTATTCACTATTGAATGACTAGTATATGCGTAGTGCTATATCATCCCCGAGATCCTGAATAATATAAAAATAGTTCTTCCCCTGAACAGGTGAGCTATCCATCATGATAGATATATATGATGGCTGAAATGAAATTATTGGTAACATTATTAAAATAATTCAGTAATGTGGTCAGAGGGGCTTCCAGGAAGCAGAGCTGAAAGACACAATGTGCACATGGTTGAAGAGGATGAAGTGAGCAGCAAAGCCAGAGGAAAATCTTGGCCACAGGATTCATTAAGATGAGATCCTTCGAGACTGACATGGTGGGTAGATTTGTTGGGAAGCAAAAATAAGGTGAAGTTTATATAACCGCTAATACATTGAAAGGTGCTGTAGTGTAGGTTAAGATTGGGGGAAAAAAATCTCCTTTGAGATTTTCTGTGTTAGGATAAAGAATATGCATTTTACCCTGTGGGAAATAGAAAATGAAAAGTTTTTAAGCAAAGAGTCATATATTAATATGAAAGTGTTTGAAAACCTGGCAGTGTTATAAAAATGGATTAATTAGTGGTAAAAAGCAAAGATAGCTGGGTGAGTTTATCTGAATTTCTGTTTCACAAATTTTATAATTATGTATTCATGTTTCTTTGGTAGTTGTTTTGTCTTTATAGATCTTTAAGTATTTTATTTGAATAAATACATGAATGTCAAACAAATTTCTTGAAGTTCTTTTGTTTTATACCTAATGATACCATATTGCTAAGCTTAAAAGCAAGTGTCTTCTGCATTTCTTGACATTGTTTTATACCCATATTTTATTAACATTTAAACAAACATATGGATCCGTATTATTTTGTTTTTTTCACATTATTTTCTATGGATTAAATATTAGTGTCTTTTGCAACATTGACAAAGAATGATTTTATAGGTAACAAATATCTTACTATAAAATCAATATCATTTTATTAATAAGTGACACTGGAAAATACTCTGACTTCTTCTATATCTATTTAAAAATATTTTTATTCATGAAAATTCAGTTATTTGTATTGTAAAGTACCTAAAAAATTTAAAGTTAATGCTATTACAATTTCCTAATACTTTGAGAAAATGTAACCAGTCAACAACTGACAGAAGAATGTGTGGGTAATGCTTATTATTGTTAATAATTTTTCATTATAATAACTAACTTTAATAATTATTTTTGGATCAGTGTTGTTACGCTAAATAAAACCATCCTTTAATAACTTTGATTTACATCATCATCATTACTAATTAAAGCAAATGTCTTCAGTATATGGCTAATACACATATATAATTCAGTCTGTGATTTGTCAATTTACCCCAGTATGGAAGATGTGAAAAATCATTGCAGGTGGAGAACAGAGAACTGGAGTCTAATTTCAAAGTTTACATTTTGTAGTTTTTAGGTATCTAATTTAAGAGATTATACTGAACTTCAGTTGTTCCCCCCCCCCCCACTGTAAATTGAACTGATTGGCTTAAATGGTCTGTAACATCTGATTTGATTTAGAAGAGCTTTCAGTGAGATGTTACAATTCTGTGAAATCAAAGACCAACAAAATAACACTATTATTTTGTCTTCATTTTGCACTGCTATAGATTTTTTCACGGAGCTACCATTTGTTGTATTGACATGGCAATCTAGAAGTGAAAAGGAGTGACTTTAGGAATTGTCATAGTTACATCAACTTGGCTCAATATAATAAAATATTCCTCTCTTGTACCCAAATTGATTTTTTTTACCCCCTATGATCAGATGTGCTTTTACAACATTAAACAGACATTATTATTTTGTTATCTATTTTACCCTGAAGACAATTTATGTTGGTAGGTTTGCATTTTCCATTCCTTTTAGCCAACAAAAATCTAGTGACTGATTTTCAGAAAACAATGCAAGCAACTTATCTCTGTTTCTTAATTCATTGGGTACAAATTCTTGTATCAATCAAATGGTGGGAAGATTTTTGTTTGTTTATTCTTCAGTATCAATTCTGAGTTACCGTATTTTCCGGCGTATAAGACGACTGGGCGTATAAGACGACCCCCTAATTTTACAGGTAAAACATAGGATTAGGCCTATATTCGCTGTATAAGACTACCCCCCACTTCCGAGGCTGTAGTCTTATACAGCGAATATAGGCCTAAACCTATGTTTTAACTGTAAAATTAGGGGGTCGTCTTATACGCCGGAAAAGACTACATTTTCATATCTAGACTATAGGAAATAGAAATTTAAACATTTTCTAGTTAAAGTGGCAAAGCATTTAGCGACCAATCATGTTGGTCTTGTGATTTATAGAATTGACTACCCTGATAAGCTCTTAATTGAATGAAATAATTGCCCTAGTAGGGTCTGTTCAGTGCAAGCCCTAGGATTCTATTTGCATGTTCCAAAAAGGTAAAATGGGTAAAGGAATTTGTTTACTTTTTTATAATTGAAGAAGAAATGTAAATATCTGTGCAAGCTCTTGCTCTAATAAGTCACCACTATGCCACTTATTTATAGCTAAAGGGTGTGAATATGGGACTTTATTCCAAATAAATGTCTTAGCAACATAATTGTCATCTTGCTGCACAAGGGGAATAAAGAAGAAATACATAGATCGCTATGTGTGTCAGTTCTAAGAGCAAAACTAAAGAGAGGAATTATGCAATAAATTATTCAGGGATCTAAAAATTCCTCCAAACATCTCTGAAGGTAAAAACTAAGGAGTTGTGTTGTGCTTTGGATCAAAAACATGAGTACAGGAGTTAATTCATTAAGCATATGTGTGCAGTACTCTTAAGAATAGAATAGAAATAAATTTGGTGAATAGTAAATGATGCAATCACAAAATTCTTCAGAAACAGAAGTTAACAATATGACTAATTACCACCTTCCCTCTTACGTCTCTTAATGTTACCTGAGAGATACATCAGCAACTTAAGAAAAGGAACACCTTATATCTGTTTGCCTATTTCTCTAATACAATCCTTGGCATGTTTCATAATTATTTTTTATCTGCCTTTCTGCCTCTGCTTCATGTTTATTTTTTATGCTTGGCACTTAGTAGGCACTACAGAGACATTTTTGAATGAATAATTTAATAGATGAATGATTAAGGAAAATAAACATATGTGCCACATTGTTGATAAAATTTTATTTTCACAATCTTCTATTCTCCAAGGATCTGCATTTTTATACCCATAAAAAGAATAACTCTGTGAGAATTTAACTTAGAGACTAAGTGTAGGGAAACTAGGTTATTGCCTAGGAGATGTTTAGCCACTGAAGAACTTTGTGTCAGAATGTTCAAAGCATAAATCTGTCAGAAACATGCCCTCCGTCCTCCATATCTACATATTATTTTTGGATGACTTAGAAGTATTTTCTCTGATCTCTCCTTTCCTGGATTGGGGAGAGAGTAGGGTGAACTTTTGCAGTATGTGGAGCTTGGGGACATTTATATATAGCATCTTACAGATTGCTAGGTCAGAACCAAGATCAACATTCCAAAATTTATTCCTGATCCAAATGAGGAAATATTAAAAAAAAAAAAAAAAAAAAGCCAAATATGAAGCCACAGAATTTGGGAACTAAAATGTGCTAGCAAAGACATGGAATAAAGGCAAATCTAGAGAAATTTTCCAAAATGATTCCAGGAGAGGCTTTTCAAGAGCTGCCTTTGGTATCTGTAATTATCTTGAGAATAGATAAAAAGTCATTGCTGAGTGAATAGTCCTGGGCTTGGCACTATTTTTAAAAAATTTCACATGTGTTTATTGTAGTGTATTTACAAGACTAAAAAATGTATAGGTAATCTGGAATTAGATTTTGGTGATAGCTATACAACCATATGAGTATACCAACAACATTGAAAAATACTTTTTTTGCCCCCTAAATTGACCTTTTTAGGGGGAGAGGGGAGATAGGTTAAGTTTGCCTCCCCCGCCCCCCCCCAGTTTATTGATGCATAACCTACTCTTTAAGAAAATTTCAAATATATAATACAGTGTGATTAACTATAGTCACCTTGTATTCCCTTTATATTAAATCTACATAGTTTATTCATCCTGCAGAATTGAAACTTTGTACTCTTTGACCAACATTTCTCCATTTCTCCAGTCCTTAGTAAACACCATTCTACTTTCTGCTTCTATGAGTTCAATTTTTTAGATTCCACATATAAGTGGGATTATTCAATAATTGTCTTTCTGTGCCTGGCTTGTTTTACTTAGTTTAATGCTCTCTAGGTTTAGCCATGTTGCAAATGACAGCATTTCCTTCTTGTTTAAAGGTTGCAGAATATTTCATTGCATGCGTGTGTGTCACATTTTTTAAAATCCTGTTATCCATCGATGGACACTTAGATTGTTTGCAATCTTAGCTACAATGAATAACCCTGTAGTGAACTTGGAGGTGCAGATATTACATTTGATGTAGTGATTTGATTTTCTTTAGAAGTGTAATTGCTGGATCATATAGTAGCTCTATTTTTAATTGTTTGAGAAACCTCCATACTGTTTTCCATAGTGGCTGTACCAATTTACAGTCCCACCAACAGTGCATGAGGGTTTCTTTTCCTCCATGTCTTTGATGACACTTGTTATCTTTGAAGTATTAAAGTGGTAAAAATGCCGAATGCTGTGTGCCATTCCAGACCCACTGAATCAAAGTTTCTTGGAAGTGAGGCTCAGACGCTGTTTTTATTCATTAGTTCTGCATCTGAGGCCAACCTATTTTCCCTACTGTTGTAATAGAATCAATAGTTGAAATAATTTATTTCACTGTTACACTTTTAGGATAATTTTTAATTTCTGCCGGCAAAATTAAATATGACACATAAATCAGTACTTTTCAGAGTTGAACAGATAAGCAATAAATAGTCTCAAAGGGACCACAGCTTTGAATTTTAATCTTATGAATAAACAGATCAGTGGGTCTGACCTATACAGGCCATAAATGGAGGTACGTGTAAAATACAATGCTCTTTATTTTTCTGAACTTAATTTAATTTCTCATTTGAGCTTTCATTCTATCTGATGGCAGTTTCCAGAAAAGAATATCATTTCAGGTTTAAACATATTTGATTTTCAAGGTAGTTTTGAGGAACCACCTGAGTCCTGGGAATAGAGAGCTCATGTGACATTTTAGCATTGCGTGAGGCAACTGGTCCTTGGTCAGAAACTCTTAATTCTGGCCTCCCCTGAAATGGACAGTATCCACAGTGCCTCAGACAGAGTCACTCTCTACACTGTCAATATCTAAGGCATTCTTATTCCCAGCTTTATTTGACTGGGTGACCCATGCCAGTTTCCACCTCTGAAGTGTACTCGTGGTGACAGGAAAATACCTCATTGGTCCTGCTTGTATTTAACTTCTTACTAAATTTTGGACACTCTTCTGGAGCACAGAAATATCCAGCTTTTTTTTGCAGTAGACTATGCCATGGTGGTAAATCCTATGGCACTTCTCATTACCAGCATTCCAGGCAGAAACTTGGGCATAGACCTCCTTCATTTTAGGAAACCCAAGAATCTAATAAGAGCTACCTAAGCTCTACTTCTTTGGATAGAAGTAAAGATAGTCATACAATAAATTACTTTTAAGTTCATTTGCTTTTTAAGGAAAGTAAATCTGATCAGTTGAGGAAACATTGTATCCTTTGTACATGAAGAATAAAGAGAAATGTATAAATTTAAGTGAAATTTAACAACATAGCTTCATGAAGCATCTGGGCCTACTATCAATTATATTTAATGATTTGACATATTGGCAGTATGACATGATTAATGAAATGATGGTTCCAGTATCAGATTGTGTAGGAGTGGATTTCATATATAATGTGAAGCAATTTATTTATTGTCCCCATGCAAATTTTCTCTCCTTTTCAATAGGTCAGTATAGTACCAAAAACAAAAGGTTGTTTTGAAGGTTTAATGATATAATATACAGAATATAACTGGCATGTAGAAGAATAAGGTAAATAATAGACCTTATTATTTTTATGTTGGTGTTGTTAGAAAGAAAGCTCTTACAGATATTTGAAAAACATCCACCTGTGTTTTTCAAATTTTGCTTCTTTTTCAGCCTTCTGTAAGAAACTTTATAAGGAGATGTCAGGGGCATTCCAAAGAATTACCTATCCTAAGGTAATGTCTCTTTTTTTATTTTTTTTTATTTTTTAAGTAGTATCTTTAACACTTAGAGTTTCTTAGAGTGTGATATTGTTTCCCATTAAAGGGAAATCCGTCTCAGACACTTAACCCATTAAGTGAGCATAAATACTTAGTATCTCAGTGTTATTTCATCTAATGATTCTTTACCAACAATTGGCCCCGTGACAAAAACAGGAAGAGAAATGGAATACCGGTATGTACATAGTTTGGGGCATTAGTCTTGAAGAGCTACCCATCTTCTAAAAAGATTGAATTCGCTACTGTTTAATGTTTAGCCCAAGCCCCAGATTTCTGACCTTTTGTACATTTGCTTTTGATAGTATTTGAGATGGGAGGGAGTTGGGATTCACTGTGCATATTATGTTCTTAATTCTTTTGCAACTCTGACAGGAGTCTCAAATCTAATCATTTAAAGAATGTTTGTGATCATTCTCTGTTGTTATTTTCAGAGCAAAAATTGAGGGAATGCATTGAAGATTAGAATTGTCAGGGCAGACAGTTTGGTTTTGTATTTGGAGGTCTTGAGATTTTAGTCTGTTCCTCCAACCCACACCGTCACCTTCTTACTCATTTCTCTTTCCTCCGTGTATGGCTTCCCTGTTCTTCCTTCTATGTTCCAGCTGCCCCAAGATAGGAAACATACTCAGGCTCTCTGCTCATTTTTGAAAAACTTTTCTTTCTAGAATTCCATTCTTTAAGTGTTTCTAGTGTCCTGTTTTTCACTAGATCTATAGAAAAGCATGATTTAAAATTTGTCCAGCTTTCTATTATTGTGTTTTTATGTCCCGATTGAACGTAGGATTTCTTTTGTTTATGAAAAGGAAGATTTATCAAAGAAGCAGTTTTCTGTTTTTACTTTGAGTCCATTTCATGTTCATGGTAGAAAGATTGTAAATCATAATTGAAACCATGTAGAAAGAATATTAAGGCTCATTTTTGCATTTCCTTATTTCAACCAAGTTGTAAAAGTGATTTGGCAATCCATTGCTGTTTTCTGAAACGTGAAAACAAAAATATTAGGAACTAAAAATAGTCTAAAAATGGTCTTATGCCTTCTTGGCATGTAAGGCTTTGCTGATGTTTTTTAGTAAGATGGCAGTTAGGTGAATGTGTTCACAATTATGATTTAGCAAAGCAAAGCCTGTGATTCCTCTTGAGTCTTCCATAGTAATCCTCATTACTACCTGGTTGTGTAACAGTACAGATTTTATTGAGATGGTTTCTTCTAACTAAATGTTTGGTTCACATTCTGGGCAAAAACTCTTGTGTATATGGGTCCTGACTTTAAGTTTTTTAATATTTGAAACATCTACATGATCCTAATCAGACAATCTAGAGGTGGCTTGATAGTCTTTGGGGCACTTTAATCAGAAGTCATCACAAAGGCTTTATGTCTATCTGTAGTTAACACCAAGGTTGTTAATTAGCACAGTAAATGTTTAAAATTATTTTCACTGATGAAATGAAAAATACTCAATGTATGTGGACTGGATAGAATTATTGGATGGCCATTTCCATCTTTGCATGAGGGAATAAGAGTCAAGAGAGTCAAGTAGCCTACAACTTTCTGGATAGCCCAGTAAAATTGTGGATTACTTGTGGTCTTATGGAGGTTTCTGTCACTTGGTTCCATTTAGATGGTCAGCTGAATTTTGTAACTAGTATATTATTACATCTGCCTTAGTTTTGCTCATTGTGGATGGCCTGATGAATAATAATCTTAATTACTGATACAAAGACATATTTGCACCTAATGTCCCCACCCACGCTCAGGGATAGCAAAGTGGTAGGGAAGGAGATGTAGAAAGTGTATACAGTATTATAAGTGACATGGCAAAACAATGTGTAGGAGAAATGAAACGAAAAGAAGAGTGGTCATTTCTAAATGACTTTTAAAATAGTAATGAAGGACTTCATGAGAAGCTTCTGCTTGAATTAAGCTTTAAAGGTGATTATTAAATATTCAAAGAAGGAACGACCATTCAGGGCTTTTCTGTGACAGCAGGGCGAATGTTCAGCATGTTATTTTCACAGAACTGAAAGTAGTACAGTGTGACCGAAGAGTAGGTTGTTTTCACTTGAAGTGCCTTGTACATCTCACTGAGAAGATTGACCTTTATTTTCAGTCACTGTCAAGTCATGAAGAAAACTTAAGTGGAAGGATAACATCAAATTTATGCTTTAGAAATGTTTTACTGACAAAGATGGCCATTCTGCTGGCAAAAAGATCAACTACAAGATTGTAGCAGAGACTGGTCATCTGTTCACCAAACCCATTTTCTTTTCTTACTGATGACACAGCTAGACTATCTATCCCGGTCTTTTGAAAAGTTCTAGCCAAATGAAAGTGGATGGAAATGAAGTGTGTCACTTCTAGGCCAGGCACATGAGACCCATCAACATGCAGTGCTGCATATTTTTTTACCCTGAGGAAACAATATCTGAAGGTGCTAGAGCCACTTGGTAGAAGTAATCTGGGTCTTTGGGTCATTATTGGGAGGAATACCAGCCATGAAATTAAAATACCTATTTTGGATATTTTGTGAGTGAAAAATTAACTTTTGTTGTGTTAAACTACTGAGGTTGAAGTAAATCTGTTATAGCAGACTTTTCAACTGTAACAGATAATTAATATACTTACATGAGGGATGATAAGATCCTGAAATAGAGCAGTGGTAATGGGGATGGAAAGAAATGGACTTTTGTAATATGTTTAGGAGGTAGAAGTAGCAAGGGGTATTGATGGATGTACTATGGAGTAAATAGAGAAACAGAATTCTAGATTTTCAGCTTGGACACCTGGGAAAATGGCAACAGTAAAATGATAATGGGTAAAATAGGATTTATAGGATGATAATAAGTTATTTTGACAAGATATTATCAATTTGAACTCAGTACTTTCAGGTTTACTTGTTTGAAAGACTGTTTAATTTGTTTACAATTTACTTTTTTCTGTCCTTTGCCATGGCCTAATACTTCCCTGCCCCATTGATTTGGGATTGCTTGTGGTTTTCTAATGAAATGAGAGAAATAATTTTAGATTACTTGACCCAAGTAGAGCTCTCAAGAAACGTATTTTCACTTTTGATGACTGTTCCTGATCTCCTGTTCTCTACCATGAGGACATCAGAACCTGAGATTTATTTCTTTAGACATCCCATAATGTTTCATATCCCAATGCAGTTTGGAGCAGAACTTTGAACGAGAAGTAAATATTTGTACTTGTAAACTATGTGAATTATGCAGTGTTATTATGGAGAAAAAAATTGACCTATTTGAATGAAATTGTTAAATTGTGTGGTAGGCAGCTGAGAATAATATTCTGGAGAAGAATAAGCTGGAGATTCATATTTTGGAGTTGTAGTGATGGAAGTCATTAAGATAGATAAGGTCATCTAAGTAAATCAAAGAAGAGAAGTTCAAAGATAGAAGGAGCCCTAAGAGCTACAATGGTTATTGTGTAGGCTAGGGAGAAGATCTAGAGCAGGGGTGGCCAACAAGTCCATCGCTGTCGACTGGTCGATCGCGAGGCCAATTTTGGTCGATCGTCGATCGCTCGCAATGTCTGGGGTGGAATTCCGTGTACCATGGACTTTGAAGCGATTGTAGAAGACAAAACTTTCTAGCAATAGTTTAATGCATTCTGGGAATTTGCCAAGGTCATA
>PVKE010046269.1:0-12322 GCA_004027555.1 Craseonycteris thonglongyai | reverse complement strand
TTCTGTGATTAAATTAATAAAAGGCTCCTTTTATTAACCACTTAAGAGATCTTGAGCAAGTGATTAATCTAACTCTTATTTTCCTCTTCTCTCTCTCTCTTTATATATATTTTTTTGTTTTGTTTTGTTTTGTTGCCCAAGTAATCCATTGCTGAAAAACTCCTGAGTATTTCTTACTAATTTTGTGATCCTGGATATATTATCTGAGGCCACTGAACAACAGTTTCTTCTTCTCTAGTGTGATGATTATAATAATCTCATATTAACAGGAAAATTGTAGTGGTAAATGAGATAGCCTCCATAAAGATTTGAGCATCATGATGGAAATATCATAAGTCCTCAATAAAAGAGAGCAGTAGAATTGATTTTCCTAAAAGATATTTCTCTTAACATCTAATTCTCTGCAACAGGTCCCCAATTTCCTTGGCTGCTCTGAGAAAATGTGAACATTGTCAAAACATGAATGCAGCACAATATAATGAACAGAGATGCACATTTGAAACCAAGAACCACCAATTATTAGTGTTAGCACATCAAATGAGACCTTGAACTTCAGTTTTATATTTTTTATATAGGGCTAACTGGATTATCACACAGACAACATCAACTGTGTTAATCTGTTTTTTAAAAAAGTTCAGTAAGGCCCAGCTTCTCTCACAATTGCTCTAATGGGACTATTTCAGCCAACCTGGCAATATGGCTGTCCTTCAACTCAAGTGTATGTTAACTATGTCTAGCATGGTTGCTCTCACAGCTCCTCTGGCAGATAGTGCAATACTTGAAGGCATACTTTCCTGCTGAGACCAGACAAAGCCCTTGCATCATTCTTAATGCATCTCTCCAGGCAACACATACTCATTCGTAAGACTTGGCATAAAATTTGTGATGTCTGTGTCCTTACTCCAGAATCAGCAGAAAACTCAAGTGACTACAATGAACAGGAAGTTAAAGAAGTGAAGTTGAATTAGGGATAAGACGAAAACCAGCAATAGAGACATGGTCTCAAGTAGCGGGAATCACAGGCAGTGATGGAAATGATGCAAATTTGAGAAAGCCTATACTCTCTAAAGGGGTTGTTGGGTCCTGATTGTACAGGGTTCTTTGTGGACTTCCAAGAGTGAGGTGGTGTTTCTTGTTCAACGAAACCTTCCAGGGAAGCTAACATTTCTTAATTCTTAAATATTGTCAGTTAATGCAAATTTAAGCCACTGCAGGGCCAAATAAAATAAATTACGGGCTGTATTCAGACTTCAGGCAGAAACTCATGCCTTTGCAGCCACAAGTAGCTAAAATATAAAAAGCAAAAAATCCCTCAAATTTTCTGATATTGCTCCATACAGCTCAGGAAACTCAAAATAGTTAATAATAAATCTTTGTTTAAGGATACATCAAAGGGTGGAATGTTAGACTATCATAATTACTTTATACAAATAGACCTAAACATTGGAGTTGGGGATGGTAGGATTGTAAGTTGTCACATTAAGACTTTTTTCCCCTAATATATTCTTCTTGAATAAATATTGCAATTTGTAATATAAAAATAACTGGTAGCAGGAATAGAGGATGGAGAATTATATCACCTGAGAAGTACATGTATTGAATCCACTTTCCCGTGAAAAATATTAAAGCAGAAAATGTAGGGGTGAATAGCTTAGCCGCTTGAAGGATATATTCTTGAAAATGAGCAAATTATATATATATTTTTCCAACTGCAACCTTGATACACAATATGAGGTCTTGTGGTATAACTGCCAGGACTTAGCTCATTTTCCCCTCCGCGGCCTCGCTGTGGGAATTTTACATGATGGAAAATTCACTTACTACCTGCTCTAGATAAAAGTCCAGAGTTGTGAACTCAAATCCCAAGAGCCTCTGGTACATGCTTCAGCTCGACACAGAAAAATTTTAACTGCACTTGAAGGAAAATGACCCTGAAAAATAGGTTAGCAAGACAGCAGGAAGTGTGTGCCTGGTATGTTTTGAATTTCGAATCCTAAGTACTCTTCACAGGCAGAAAATGCTGTCTTACGCCTCTAGCTGTACAACAAAAATAAAGCAGAACCCCAGCACCCTCCTATCCAACCATAAACTTCCTCTAAGAGGCCTGATCTGCACAGTCTCATGCATGAATTATTTGTACTTAAAAAAATAATCATTCTGAACAAAACCAAAGGCTCACTCCTTCAACAACTTAGATGACAGGTTTTCCTTGTCTAATGAAACTATTTATTAAAGGGAGCAAAAAAATTAGCAGTCCATATAATTTATATTACAAATGTTAAAAGTTACAATGTATCCATATAATTATGTTTTTTGATGGAAGAAAAAAGTAAAAGCATCTTTCATATCCCACAGAACATATGGTCTACATGACAAACATTGATTATATTAACAAGAATATTTGTGAGAAATTAAATATCTTTTTTACATACCCATACATTCTACATCTCCGTGCCACTTGCCCAAGTGTATTTATATGTAAAATCTTAATTTTTAAATATACTACTGACAGCAGATAGCTAGATGACGGTAGGTGGGTAGATGATGTAATATAAAAATAACAGGTAACTTGTACATCCAGAAACTATCTAATTGTTACCAATCAATGTCACCCCAATAAATTTAACAATAAAAAAATAAATAAAAATAAATAAAAACATAAGTAAAGGAAACCTTATTGTGTTTTCCCAGAAACTACGTAGTAAAGCTCTCATCTCATTACTCTAAAATTGGGGAACAAACATTAGTATTCTAATAATTGTGTTTTTTTCCATTTTTGTTTTAATATATTTACCATATTCTCATTTTTATATCAAATAAAGGTTTTTACACACATCATATGCATCCTGTGTATGGATATTTTGTGCATTCTTTATGCTTTATTTTTTTTTAATTTCATCACTATTATCTTTTCCATCTGGTCTAAAGAGCGATCAAGAAAGTCTGTTTCCTTAGTCATCTTAGTCATTATCCACCTCCACCATCCTTCCAAGCTAAGAACTTCGTGCAGACTGAGTTATTAAAGTTGATCTAAAAGAGCAATCTGTTCTAAGTGACTGTCCCTGGATCTGCCACGGAACCCTGTAAATACACTTCATTACTCTGGTGGGGCAATATCACATTTCCTTCATGATACTTTTGAGGCTGACACAAGTTAGGCAGTGAGATTTAGACTTTGGATGACCCTGGTTTATTGATGTGAGAATGGTGCTTCTTCTCAGACAGGTAACCACAAATTTATTTTTCAGTATAATGTTTGATAATGAGTATTCTGTTTATAGTTTTTCAAAATGTTTTTTTGTTTTAAAAACTAAATAGGTTTTTTGTTGTTGTTGTTGTTGTTTTAAAGATTTATTTATTGTTTTTGACAGAGAGAGAGAGAGAGAGATACAGAGTCAGAGACAGAGAGAAGGGGGAGGGCTCAGAACAGTCTCCATAGTTGCACATCATTGGTTTTTCCACATAGTTTCATTCCACAGGTGGGTGCAGGGCTGCACAAGGCAGGAACTGGGCTGGAGTCTCGCCCCAGGTGAGAACTGAGGTGGGGGAACTCCCCAGTTCAACATATGGGTCCTCATGGGCCGGAGCCGGGATTCGATCCTCAGTCCCCAGGGCTGCAAAGTGAGCGCCTAACCCACTGATCCATCCGGGCTTCCCAAAACTAAATAGGTTTTGAACTCATCTTTTTAAAAGTTGTTTTAGTTTTAGGCAAGCATTTCCAATACCATTTAGATGAAAAAGAAATTTCTTTAGGATTTATTTGTATTTCTTAATTATATTATATAATGCAGTTTGTATAAGACCCTCTATAATCTACTGTATATATATTGTTTTTGATGGTAATGAACTTGTCTCTGGTGTGAGTATTAGGAAATACATACATGTCTCTGTTCTTTAAAAATAAGACATAAAGTTTTATCATTATTTTTTTATCTGATACTAGAGAAGGGTACCTCAATATAAATTTATGAACTTTAAACAAAACATACAGAAACTTTGGTATATGTTGGTGATTTATTTTAAAGAACTAGAATCTGTAGCAATATGGGAAATAGCAAATCCAAAATTTTTACATAAATCCACTGGCACAGAAATTCTAGCATGCTTATTCTACAAGTGAAGACTTCCTCTGCCATAGATCTTCCAGATTCCTTGACATTCCTATAGATCATCCCAGTGTGAGTAAATTGTTTCTGTAGCTGAGTGACTGAATGAAGAAAACAGCTGAAGGCAAGCACAGGATCATGTTCAAACCACACTAAACACAAGTGTTGGATGGGCCACTCAACTTTATGGGGAAGGCTTAAGATATGTAACCTTGTGTTTGTCACTATGAAATTTGTTTTTAACTATGTTGGATTTTTTTTTTTAAGTTAAAAAAATTATTCTTTGTATCAATGAACTCTGGTACAATCTGAACTGGTAATTAGGTTTGTGGTATAATGTTTATATAATTAGTAATAATGATATGCAAGGTAGGAGCTGCATTACTTAGAAGCAGTAACTAATTTAAAAAATCTACAACCTAGAATATGAGTTTAATGTATTGTAAGCAAGATGTCCACAGTTGCTGAACATTATTTATTTACAATATTTATGTCCACCTTTTTCAAACAGCTCAAAAATTTTTGTACACTATCTGTATATGAAGTGTTACAGTAAATGAGAAGAGAAAGATTATTGCTATTCAGAATTTTTTTTGGCTTTTCTGTATCTCTTTCATGCACTTTAACCCTTTTTAAAATTCTTCTTGTTGATTCTTAATTCCACTGCCCCCCAATCAACTCTATTTTATCTTTCAGTATGGGTCTCCTCCCACCTCAGTACTATTCTATACCTGGGTAAAAGGTAGCATACCAGCTCTATCATGGCAGTTTGCAGAGAATAGTGTCTTCACTTATAGTGTGTGTATTTCCCTTTAGAAAACCAAACTGTAGCACATTTATTTGCTACATGAAATAGAGGTTCCACTTGTCCCTACCCAAGACCTAGCAGCACTTATAGTGATTATGACTTAAGATGTCAGTAGGATTGAAACATCTACATAAATTGAAAATGCAGAAACACAATGAAGTACTCTTGAAGTAAACATCAGCACAGGATTAGGTAAGAGAGCAAATGAAGATCTGAATTACTGTGTGAAAATAACATAGCTCTATAATTCAGTTCTTCTTGAATCTTTTTCCCTTCTCAAAGTTTTCAATTTTTTTTTTTCATTTCGCCTGTGTAAATAAAAGCTTCATTACAACAGGTATGATGAAACCTCTGATGTGATCACAATCAATAAAGAAATATTATATCTATTCAATATCCTGTAAGGAATCTCAAGACGACTAAAGAAGGTAAAAAGATTTCTTAGTAAATCCCATGAGGTCAGGAATGTTGGTAAACATATACCTGATACATATTAGTTTACCAGGTAAATATTAGGTAAATATTTATTGAATGAATGAATGGAAAGACTCCTACAAGCAGTTATACGATTTAATTAAGAAAGCTAGATTTAAACCAATGTGTTTCATGTTATCCAAATCAAAGAATAATCATTTTAAAAATAACCAGTGACATTTATCTGAATTTTCAAAACCCAGGCTTTTACCAAGATTGACGATGTTATAGCACTCTTAATCTGTACTAAGCCATGAGTTTAACTTTTTCTTTCCAAATTCATATTCTGAAAATGTACAAAAATATCAAAGAACCTATACTTTAACAAAGTATGTTTTTTGAGAAGATACTGGTTTAGTTAAGTATTCTTTTTTATTGATTGATAGTTTATGAAAGAAGACATCTTGTGTAAAATAATATACAAAAACTTATTTCAGGTATTAACATATGAATAAGAGTTGTATGTTATATAGTAATTTTGACTTTTAAATAGTATCTGATTCATTTTTTTTCTGAAGAAGCTTGTTCAAGCTAATTTGTTACTCTGGGTTTATTCTCAGGCTGATGGTTTTATCCTGTTCATCTCTTCTGTGATCTCTAATTAACAACTTTTCACGTTAGTTATCTTTTCTGTTTTTGCTTAGCCTTTGGACAAACAGTTCAAAAACTCTCAGCTTCATATTGACTCATTCATTTTCATGCCCAAGTTTCCTAAAATGTATCAGTGATTAAATGAAAGTAAATATCCTATTAATTAAAATAAGGCCCTTAAAAATGAAAAAGTTTGATATATTTTAAAATTAATGTCATTTTCTTTGACAGATCAAATGTGGTGTGATGAATTTAGTATTAATTTGAAACATAAATCAATAAATAATTTGGGTATCTAGCTATAAGGGAAATTCTATAGGTAGAAAAACTAATTGACCCCCACCACCCATAGGTGCTGTACTGCTATGGAATCCCTTTGCTCAGTTTTCTCTTGTCCAATCAGGTGGAATGTTTGACAGGCACATGGTTTATACAGCTCAAAATAGCTTGGGACCTGTGAGCTGACAAATGCTCTGGCTCCGGTGGTGACAGGTTGTCCAGCTTCTTACAGCCATCTTCACTGAAACTAAGGTTAACTCCTCACTCTCTATGGACGGCTACTTTCTATTTCCAAGGGCGTGAAGAATTTTCTTTTTCTCCTGCACTTTCATCTAAAAGTTCTCCTTGGATAATTATCATCACAGTGGAGTGCCTGGGTTGGACATCCTCATCTGGGTCAACTAAAAAAGGAAAGGTAATATTCAAATTTAAATTCTCAAGTGTGTTTTGATAGCCGGCACTGACAATGGAAAAAGGGATATTTCAGAGACCTAATTACTGTTGTTCAGAATAAAACCTAAGATAACTTTCTAATTATGTATAATGGGACCCAAAATTAGGTGAAAAATAAAGTTTTCTACACATGAAGATTTTGGAAGGGATTGATGAGATTTACAGAGATCACACCTACTTGGGTCTTAAAGAAAGCTATCTCAACACAGGAAATCATAATACTGTGTATGTCATTGGTGTTTTCCATGCATTCATTTGTTAAAATAATGGTATTTGTGTAGAGAATATGTGAGCAATGCCTATTACCTTTTTAAAGGAAATCAAATCTAAAATAATATGACTCCATAGTGCAAGACTTTCATTAAAATTTTTTTTTCTCATGTAAGAGGATATGCTTGCTATATTTAGTATTGGGAGATCTGCTCCCTGGATTAATGTACACAACAGCTGCAGAAAGTCTTGCTCAAAGGACATTGCTCTTTCTTTCTCCTTTCTGTCTGTTTCTCTCTCTCTCTCTCTCTCTCTCTCTCTCTCTCTCTCTCTCTCTTTCTCTCTCTCTCTCTCTTTCCAACTGCATCAGAAAGACATTTAGTCAGTGGCAAATGTTTGGCTGGGTACATTGTACTATTAGCAAGTAATTAAATGCACATCTTAAATTATACTCATATTTTAAAAACTGTATAAGCAAAGAAAAAGAGAACACGAGTTAATCTATATGTTCATTCCCAAAAGCTAACACTACAGTAATGATACTGAAAAATTTTGTTATCTTATCAACAGATTTTTACTCATACATGTTAAAGATGCTACTAGCATCAGTCAGTTTGAAAGAAATAGAACATTTTATTATCGTTTTCTTTTTCTAAAAATTATGATGATTCAATTACGTTCACATGGGTAATGGTGAAATGAATTCTATTAGTCTCCCCTTAATAATAACTCTTAACTTCACATAAAATCCATAATACTTTTCTAGAAAATTGACAAAGTCAATTTTCAATGTCAATACTTACAGGGCTAATAAACATGTTTTGTTTTGTTTTTAACTAAGATATGCTGTCTGATACATGACTTAACAATAAGCAAAATTTTTATTCTTAAAGATTTACTTTTTTTATTGTTTGAGAGAAGGTGAGAGAGAGAAAGAGAGAGAGAGAGAGAGAGAGAGAGATGGGGTGAGGGCTCAGAGCAGTCTCCATAGTTGTAAATCGTTAGTTATGACATAGTTTCATTCCACACAGGTGAGTGTGGGACTGCGCTGGGTGGAAACCGAACTGGGGGTCTCCTGCATGGGAGGGGAGAACCTTCACTGCCAGCCGGAGGTTACCAGTTACATGCCACAGTTCAGCATTTGGGTTTACACAGGCTAGGGCCAAGATTTGATCCCCAGATCTTGTGGTTGCAAGGCAAGCACTCAACCTGTTGAGCTATGCAGGCATCCCAATAAGCAATTTTTTTCAAGTCAAAGCCATCTCAGGAAATTTTAAATATATGGACACTATATTTACTTTATCAAGAGATAAAATGAAAAACATTACAGCATCTTATAATAATGGACTATGAAACAAATAGCTGGATACTATCCAATTCTGGAAGTTTGTCTCAAATCCCATTTATAGAATAAGGCTAATGCTATTGAAACTCATAATAATGTGTTAAAACTCAATGTTCCATATATCTATAATTTAGAATACAGACTCTATTGTACATTTCTATTACAATAAAATTACAAAGGCACATATTCAGTGTAATAAACTCAGAACTGCAATTCCTAAAGATAAAGTCAAGCACCACGGAGATATTTTTTTTAATTTATATGGTGCTTCATAGTTAACAAAGACCTTTTAAAACTACTACAGCATTGCACACTTGCCTAAAGGGAACAACCCAAGTAAAGACAGAATGCTCTGTTTAGAAATTTAAGAATATATTTTCAGCAGATACATTTTTGGTGGGCATAAAAGTCAGTGTGGTGTGACTCTACCTGCAGTCACTAAAGGGTCCTTGGAGCTCATGTATAACCAGTGTCACCTTTATAAGCTCTTCACAGGCTGCATGCTAAATAGACCTCTTCTTGGAGCCACAATGCATTCCACACTCTAAGAGGGGCCTACAGAGCCTTATCACCAAGTGCTTGAACTAGAACTAGATCTTGAGATCCTGAGCCTATTTGGAATACTGGCTCCTCACCTAATCTAGCAAATGTATTATGTTATTTTCATGTTGCTACTGACATATTTCCATGTATCTCAAGTTCTTGGTCTGATAATGCAATATATACTAATTTATTAAATTACTAATGCCATTCACACCAAAAATAGACTGGAGATAAAGATAAAATAGGAATGGTCACTGTCATAGTGAGGGGATAAGTATTGTAACAATAAGGATAGGTTTACCTGAAAGTGCATCCCATCTGCAGCCAGATTTATAAAAGGTGATCTGTATCCTACACTCCAGGACTAGTCCCTATGTTATGGGATTTGGGTCTTGGCCCAGCAAGAGCTTCTCCAAAAGTACTGATTTAAATACTTCTCTTGGGGAAGCTGGGATGGCTCAGTGGGTTAAGCGCTTACTTTGCAGCCCTGGGGACCGAGGATCAAATGCCAGCCCCAGCCCGTGCGGACCCATATGCTGAGCTGGGGAGTTCCCACAGTTCAGTTCTCTCTCTGTCTCTGTAACTCTCTCTCTTTCTCTCTCTCTCTCTCTCTGTCAAAAACAAACAAACAAACAAATAAATAAATAAATAAAAGGAAAAAATATGTGACATTGTGGGGTATAAAAGGCAAGACAGGAAGATCAAACCAGTGTAAAACAGAAGGAACAAAGTCTAATTTTGCTGATTATCCTTCCCCTAAAGAACATTCTAGGTATAATAATTACACATCAGCAGAAAAGATTTTACCTTAAATCTGTCCAGTGTTCTACCTTTTTAAAGTGCTTTCACAAACAAACCTAAGAAGTAAGCAGAGTATTCTTTTCATCCTTAGTTTAGAGGTGACTTCCTTAGAGAGGTCTGTCTTTTCCTATTCTATCTTTCTAGAAAGATAATTATTAAATGTTTTTTTATTTAAATATCTAAGAATACGACATAGCTAGGAAACATCAGTATTTATGTTTGAATCCAAATTACTTCATATTAGGTTTTGCCAATTTTCCAGCCAATGCCTCAATTTAAATATTCATATTATAATCAAAAGATGAATTTATATCACACGATATTTCCAGCAAGATCTTCCTAGAGCCTACAGAAGAGTAGTGCTGAGTTAACATAAGTTGAGAAATACAGTCATGTGCCACTTAATGGGGATACATTCTGAGATATGTGTACTGACACAATTTCGTCATTGTGTGAACATCGTAGAATGGACTTACATAAACCTGGATGAGATAGCCCTTCTACTTAATTGTATGTGCTATACTTTATAAGACTGGCAGCAAAGTAGGTTTTTTAACACCAGCATCACCACAGACACCTGAGTAATTGTACTGTGAGCCCTGACAGTCCAGCTTTTCTTTTTGTAATGTAAGTACCTGACTTAAGCTTTGATTGCTCAGGCATCCACTTCAACTAAGGCTATCTAGAATAAATGCATTGCCAACGTCAAGGCTAGATAGTCAGGTCACCTCCTGCCCACTGTGGTGCCTTTGTTTTAGAGATATTGATTGATTTTGGTCACAGACCATTTGGGTTTCTTGGGTGTTTTGTTTGTTGGTTTGTTTTTCTTCCCATGCTTTAAATTTTGGCTTATGTTTTTAATTTACTGATAAAGAGTGAGCCTGTAAAACCATAGGCCCCCACCCTCAATTCCAGTAAGAACAGAACCTCAGGTCCCTGTTCACTCTCACTCTACCTAGTTACCTCATTGCCTGCCCCCAGGCATACTTTGTACACTTCAGGGCCTGTAGGGAATACATTTTTTTTTCTCTTCAAAGTTTTCCAGTGGTTATTGCTGAAGAGTGTCTTGTATCATAATAAGGATGACAAGGTTGGTCCAGTTCTCATATGGCTTAGAAAGGGGAGGTATGTGGGGAAGCCCAGGGGCCCAGGTGAATCCCCAGGGATTTCTAGCTGATAGTATTGCTATACAAAGGCTGAGAAGGCACAAATAGATAATGTCTTACACCAGGACTTTATGCCATTACAATAGCAACACCATCACTAGGTGATAGGAATGTTTCAGCTCCATTCTAATCTTATTGAACCATCATCAGATACTAAAACATTATTATGCAGCACACGACTATATACCCCAAAGTGCAAGAATCAAGTTTTCTAAGAGCCAGACTCTTACATTTTTAGCAATTTTTTAGGGAAGATTCTTTTTTCTTTTTTTTTCAGGAAAAATTCTAGTGGGAAAAATAGAGATATTTTAAAAAATAAAGAACATTCAATAAGTTTTCTATGTGGCCAAATTAGTTTATATGATTTACTAAAGTCTGTCTTGATTTTTGCCACATTAATTGCTTCATTTCCAAACTATGATTATTTCATCAAAACTGTGATCTGTTTTTAAGGGCAATTACTTACTCTTATGTTGAAAGTTTAAATTTTGTAAGAAGCATAAAGAAGGAAATAAAGTTCAATGTCACTCAAGATAAAATATCTACGAGAATTCTATTTTTTAATTGCTAAATTTATTGGGGTGACACTGGTTGGTAAAAATTACATAGGTTCCAGATGTATCATTGTACGTTATGTTGCTTATGTATTACATTATTTTACCAGAATTCTTCATTTCCTTTCCTGTACCCTGCTCTTGGCTCATCCCAGTAAATCATTCCAACACTCATTTAATTGCTCAGACCATAAATATTGGAGTTACCCTTGACTCTGCTTTTTCTTTCTTATCCCACTTTGAATCCATCAGCAAATTATACTGGCTCTACTTTCAAAAGATATCTCAAATCAGACCATTTTTCACCATTTCCCACTGATAATCACTCATTGAACCGAGCAACCATCATCTTTTTTTTTTTTTTTAATATTTTATTGTTAAATTCAATGGGGTGACATTGGTTGGTAACAATTAGGTAGTTTCCAGAAGTACAAGTTGCCATTCCCATCAAAATCCCACAGTCATTCTTTCAAGAAAAATCATCAAATTTGTATGGAACCACAAAAGACCACGAATTGCAAAAGCTATCCTAAGAAAAAAGGATAAAGCTGGGGGCATCTCACTGCCTGACTTTTAGCTGTACTACAAAGCCTCAGTAATCAAAACAGCTTGGTACTGGCAGAAAAACAGTCCCACTGACCAATGGAACAGAATTGAAAACCCAGAAATAAACCCACAAAGTTATGGACAGATTATTTTTGATAAAGGAGCAAAAAATATACAGTGGGGAAAAGAAAGCCTCTTCAGTAAATGGTGCTGGGAAAATTGGAAAACCACATGCAAAAGGCTGAAGGTGATCTCTCACCATATACCAAAATTAACTCAAAATGGATTAAAGACCTCCAAATAAGAAAGGAAACAATAAATTGCATAGAAGAAAACATTGGCACTAAACTTATAGACCTGGGATTCAGGGAGGACTTTATGAATCTGACCTCATTGGCAAGGGAAGTAAAAGCACAAATAAACAAATGGGACCTTATCAAGCTAAA
>PVKE010046268.1:0-12331 GCA_004027555.1 Craseonycteris thonglongyai | reverse complement strand
GGAACACATCACCCTGAGGTATAGACACTGATAAAAAATGCTAGAATGCCAACCTATTAAAATGTAATGAGAGGGGAAGCCAGGATGACTCAGTGGGTTAAGCGCTCACTTTGCAACCCCGGGGACTGAGGATTGAATCCCGGCCCCGGTCCATGCGGACCCATATGCTGAACTGGGGAGTGCCCCCAGTTCAGTTCTCACCAGGTTGAGACCCCGGCCCAGTTCCTGCCCTGTGCAGCCCCGCCCACCTGTGGAATGAAACTATGTGGAAAAACCAATGATGTGCAACTATGGAGACTGTTCTAGGCCCTCTCCCTTCTCTCTGTCTCTGTATCTCTTTCTCTCTGTCAAAAACAATAGAAATAACTCTTAAAAAAAAATGTAGTGAGAAATGTAACTACCATGGGACTGACATTAATGTCTTATGTCCAGTGTGATCTCTTCATATAGGTAATCTATACTTGAGCTAATGGTAATCAAATGATTTCTTGAATCCTTTTAAAATCAGATTATTTGTTTTCTTGTTACTGAGTTAATCTGAGTTCTTGATGAATTGCATATATGGTTTACAAATATTTTCTCCCATTCCATAGATTGTCTCTTTACTCTATTGCTGTTTCCTTTGCTGTGCAGAAGCTTTTTAGTTTGATGCAATCCTTACTTTTTCTTTTGATGCTTGTATTTTTGGGGTCATATCCAAAAAATAATTATCCAGATTAATGTCAGGAAGCTCTCCCTATTTTCTTCTAATACTTTTTCAGTTTCACTTCTCATCTTTAAATCTGTAATCCATTTTAAGTTGATTTTTATATATGGTATAAGATAGGGGTTCAGTTTCATTTCTGTGCAGGTGGGTATCAAGTTTTCTCAAAACCATTTATTGAAGAGGCAGTCTTTTCCCCATTTTGTATTCTTGATACCTTTATGGCAGATCAATTGACTATAAATGCATGAATTTATTTTTGGGTTCTCTATTCTGTTCCATTGGTCTAATGTCAATTTTTTATGCCAGTACTGGGCTGCTTTGATTAGAATAACTTTGTAGTATGTTTTGAAATCAGGCTCTAGGGTGCCTTCAGCTTTGTTCTTTTTACTCAAGATTGTTTTAGCTATTTGTAGTCTTGTGGTTTTGTCTGAATTTTAGGAATTATTTTTTCTATTTCTGTGAAAAATGTCATTGGAATTTTGATAGGGATTTGAATCTGTAGATCACGTTGGGTAGTATGGACATTTTAATAATCTTAATTTGTTTATTCCATGAATACATCATATCTTTCCATTTGTTTATGTTCTTCAATTTTATTCATCAGTGTTTTATAGTTTTCAATGAACAGATATTTTACATACTTGTTTAAATTATGAGTATTTTTGAAGCATTGAATAGCTAATACCATCATAGATGGGGTAAAAACTATTAGAGTCTATTAAATATCAGAAATATGGTTATAGCAAAAGCTAAAAGGTGAATGAAGATTAGTCAGTCTTTATGTCTGCTCTGTTGTAAAGAAGTTTCTTGTATTGCTATGAAAGTAAGTGAAATGTTCTGTTTTTAGTAACTAAATTGATCTTAGATTTTCCTTTGCAGGTAGATTGGATTCTAAATATTGGAGAGCAAGCCCTGGATATATGTATTGTCTCTTTCAATCAGTCGGTATCTTCTGTTTTTGTTCTTGGTGAAAGAAACTTTTTTTGCCTAAAGGATAATGGGCAAATTCGATTCATGAAGAAACTTGATTGTAGCCCAAGCTGTTTTCTCCCATACTGCTCAGGTGTGTAGAAAGATTTTCTTTTATCTATTTCATTTGTCAAGGCTATGTTATATACATCAGAAAAAGACAAACTCACACACATATATTTTAAACATCTAAGAAAATAGTTTTATACTGAACATGTAATGGAAATTTTAACTTTTAAAGTTTGAATAGAAGTTTGATATAAAGCACACATTTGGGTTTGTTATTCATTTTACTTTGCACAAAATGACTTATAGAATTGGCCTCAGGCATACAGTAATGCTTTCCAAAATGTGGCTGTTCAAGATGCTTCCAAGAGAACATCAGACTCTTTTATAAGCGGAATGGAGCATGGTAATGTCTAATAGAATGATTTATCTATAGTGAATGCCCAGAAAGTCATTAACTTAAATGTACTAAATATTAATGAAATTCATGTTTTCTGGATGAAATGCAAAAGTGTTGGTCACTATCTATTTAATAGTTTGCAAGACTATATTTTTTCTTTTTGATATTGAAAATTAATGTTTTATTACTGAAAATCTTTGTGCATTAACATCAAGATATTATAATTAGTTTATATCATAAATCCCCTTAAAGGGATATAACATGCTGTTGCAAATGACTGTTTTCTTATGATCGCCTTTTACTATCTTCAACCTACAGTTTCTGAAGGAACAATAAATACTTTGATTGGAAACCATAACAACATGTTACATATTTATCAGGATGTGACACTGAAATGGGCCACTCAGCTTCCTCACATTCCTGTAGCAGTGAGAGTGGGCTGTTTACAGTAAGTGATTTACAGAGGTTTTTGTTTTTTTTTTAGAGGATCTTAGTCAAGAAATTCTCTAGAAGTTTTATGAAACAATGGCAAGTGATTTTATTAAAATATGACAAGTGACATTGTGGTCTGAATGATGTCAACATGGAAATAATTTAAAATATAACTTATTGGAAAATAAAGGTATAAAAAGGTATAAAGAAAGGTATAAAATGATTAATTAGAACCATTAATCATTTTTATTTAGTATCTCTAGTGAGATATTCTTTGTGTCTTAAAGATTTTAATAAAACAGTGTGCCTAATTGATTGTTTTCTTTAAAATAGAGTAAGATTTCTTCAAGCATTTGATGGGTTCCATTTAGAGATCACTTATTATTAGACTGTGAGAATATTATTCTTCAAAATTTGTTTCAGACCTTATTATGTCAAGTGATGCAGAATTTCTAACGATTATGTGTTTTAGTTTAGATTTTAAATAGGGCACTTTGCATTTAAAATGAAAGACAAAATCTGTATCTTAACATTAAATTTATAAAATTTATCAAAAATAAGAGAAATGAGATATTTAAGTATGTAATTTTTCTAGGTTGTCAGTACAAAAGGCAATATTCTGACAAACTCTTTAGCATCTTAGACTACGCTTAGGAATTGGAAATATTGGTAAATGTATAGAAACACACTTTCTATAAAGCTTCATAGTATCCCAGGTCTATTCAGTTCTGCTTATTATATCATTTTATTTTATTTATTTATTTTTATTTTTGACAGAGAGAGAGAGATACAGAGACAGAGACAGAGAGAGAACTGAACTGGGGGAGCTCCCAGTTCAGTATATGGTTCTTCACGGGCCGGGGCCAGGATTTGATCTCCGGTCCCCGGTGCTGCAAAGTGAGCGCTTAGCCCACTGAGCCATCCCGGCTTCCCCTATATCATTTTATTGAACATTTAAAAACCATATGTAGAATTCTTCAGTGATACCTATAGTATCTGATCAGTATGACTAATTCCCCCTAATTAAGAGGTTGAATATTATGTACCACATAATGACATTTTGGTCAATGATGGTGGTTCTTTAAGATTATAATGGAGTTGAAAAATTCATATAGCCTCATGACACTATAGCACAATGCATTCATTACTCATGTGTTTGTGATGATGTTGGTGTAAACAATCTACTGTATTGCCAGTTGTACAAGTATGAACATACAACTATGTGTAGTACAAAATATTTGATAATGATAATAAATGACTGTGTTACTAGTTTACGTATTTACTATGCTACACTTTTTATTGTTACTTAACCTGTACTCTTTCTATGAAAAAAAGTACTGTCAAACAGTATGCCCTATCATGTTGGCAGCAGCTTCATTTATCTCATGTTTACGCAGTCTCTCAATTGCATCATTTTCTCTTGTGTTTGATTTAATTTTGTGTTTTGTTCATCATGGCCCTTAAACGTACAACAACCACTGTTAGTGTCACCAGTAGAAGGCCACATCTAGTGATTGACCTTAAAATAAAATTAAAAGTGATTAAGGACTACAAAGGTAGAAAGTCAGTGGTGGGTATTGCATGCTAGTCAGGCATGTCCATTCCACCATAGCTATGATCTTGAAGAAGAAGAACAAAGTGACAGAAACTGTTCAAATATCTACTTCATTGAAGGCAATGAGACTAACAAAAATTCAAGAAGGGCCTATAGATATGGAGACTCTTCTCATGACCTGGATTGAAGACCAGACACAGAAGTGTATCTGTCTCAGCACCGTGGTGATCATGGCCAAAGCAAAAAGTTTGTGGTATTGAAAGAAAAGGCTAGACCTGACTATGATGTTGGATTTACTGCTAGCTCTGGGTGGTTGAAATGATTCAAGAGTTGTTATTCATTACAGAACGTGAAAGTGAGTGGTGTGTGTGTGCTGATTTGAAGGCAGCTGAAGAATTTTTGGAAACTCTAGATAAGCTGATTGTGGAGGAAAATTACAAGAGCAAATATTTAATGTGGATGAAACCTCCATATTCTGTAAATGGATGTCTGGAAGGGCTTTCGTCCATAAAGAGGGTAAGTCAATGCTTTTAAGGACAGGATAGAGTCTTGTTGCCTGGGGGCAATTTTATGCGTTACAAATTGAAACCCTCTGTTATCTGGTGCAGTGAGAACCTCATGGCTTTCACACACATACATGGGTACAGTCCCAGTGCCCTACAGGAGCAATAAAAAGGAATGGATGACACAGCTCCTCCTTCAAGATACCTTCCTAAATTGCTATGCCAGCAAAAAGGAGAAGTACTGCTAGGAGAATTAAGTACCTTTCAAGACATTGTTTATTGTGGATAATGTTTCTGGAGATCCTCCTTTAATTTGTGCTCATCCCAGTATCAAAGTTGTTTTTCTTCCTCCAAACACCACCTCCTTGATTCAACCACCTTTTAAGGCCTACAACCTGAGGAGGACCTATGCCCAGGCTATTGCTCTAACTGAGGAAGAAACTGAGAAGAGGCTGATGAAATTATGGAAGGATTATAACATTTGTGACTGTATCAAGAACCTTTTTTGGGCTTGGGATGATGCCACCAAGAAGTATATGAATGGCATCTGGAAGAAGACACTCAAGAGGTTCATCTATGACTGCAAATGATTTGCCAACAATGAGGAGGTGGCAAAAAGCAAGAAGGCTGTAGTTGAGATGGCAAATCACTTTAACCTGGGACTAGATGAAGATGACATTGAGGAACTCCTAGACGTTGTTGGGAGGGATTGACTAAAGAGTTGTTGGAACTGGGACAGAAATGCATAGCTGAGGAAGAGGCAAGAGAAAGGCTAGCTGCAGGAGAAGAAAAAGAAGAACCCCCAAAAAGATTCACAGTGAAGGGTTTAGCAAAAGTTTTTGCAGACCTCAACAAGCTCCTTAAAAAGTTTGAAGACATGGACACCCCCAACACTGAAAAGTTTTCATTAATAGAGAGAAGTGCTTATGGTATATGATTTGCTTACAAGGAAATCTGTGATGAAAAAAAGAAACAAACCAAGACAACCACCATGGACATATATTTGAAAAGAGTGACACCTCAAGAAGAGCCTCAGACAGGTCCTTCAGGAGATATTCTAGAAGAAGGTGTTGTGATCATAGATGATGACAGCTCCATGTGTGTTATTGTTCCTAAAGACCTTCCCATGTGGGACAAGATGTGGAAGACCATGATACTAATGATCCTGACTCTGTGCAGGCCATGCTAATGTGTGTATTTGTTTTAGTTTTTAACAAAAATATTTAAAAAGTTAAAAAAAAAATTTAAAATAGAAAGAAAAATGCTTATGGGTAAGGATATAAAATATTTTTGTACAGCTGTACAAAGTATTTGTGTTTTAAGCTAAGCATTATTACAAAAAAATTGAAAAGTTAATTTTTGAAGTGGAAAAGTTACAGTAAGCTAAGATTAATTTATTATTGAAGAAGCAAATAAATTTAGTGTAGCCCCAGTGTACAGTTGTGTACATGCATGTCCTAGGCCTTCACATTCACTCACCACTCACTCACTGACTTCCTCAGAGCAACTTCCTGCCCTGCAAGCTCCATGCATGTTAAGTGTCTACATAGAATAGTTGGACGATTTTTTATCTTTTATACTGTATTTGTACTGTGCCTTTCTATGCCTACAGTATTCCATATAATAACATGCTGTACAGGTTTGTAACTTAAGAGCAATAGGCTACCCCGTATAGCTTATGTGTGTAGTTGGCTATACCATCTGAGTTTGTATAAGTGCTCTCTATGATGTTCTCACAGTGATGAAATCAGCTAATGACACATTTCTCAGAATGCATCCCCTTTGCTAATGGATGCATGACTATTATTGTTGAAGTTCAATTAAGGGTATTCATATTTGCATTAATGGTTAATCTGAAACCTGAATATTGGTAAAATGGAAACACTATTTTGAAAACAATAAATATTTCTACAAGAAGTTGCTTTCCTGTTTTTTTATAAGAACATGTCATCAGATAATTATGATTGCTATGCACATCACACAAATTATAGTTATTTTGTAGCTGAAGAAAAATTTTAAAGTTTGAGATTGGTCTTTGTAGTGTCCACCAAATGATCTTTTAAGTTCAACCAAATACTTGGAGTCACCAGACATTTTACATCAGATTTACTTAGAAGGGTTTAGAAAAGGAAAAACTGCTTGCCAGCAAGGCAATGTCAAATATTTCTTTTCTGGAGAGTAATTCTTGCAGCAGTCCATATATCCATCCAAGAGCGGTACTCTTTGGCCCTTTAAGTGACAGCTCAGGTGCAAGGAGACAGATCCATGCTGGTGGGTATGTGGCCCACCTTGGCTCATGGTCTCCATGCCTCTCGGGAGCCAATGTTTTTAAACACTAAAAAGTCAGTGTGATTTTTGTATGTATGTGGGGCATGGGCTAGTGATGAATGGAAAGACTTGATTGAGACCATTTAGTTGACATTCTTATTTTACACATAAATTATTTACAGGGATGTGCCTATTTTAAGAGTCACTGTACTCAGAGAGGCCCAAAGATGGGGCTTCTCAGCAGATATATATGATTAATTTATAGTTTCTGGTCCAGATGTAACTTATAAGTTAGAAGTCCAATAGAAACTAGAATTATTATGAGTAAAAAACCAAATTTTCATGTATTGCGCATCAAGATGCTTATTTTCCAAAATAGCCCAGCACATCTAAACTTAGGAACTTGTAAAAGTTATATTTCTCATAGCTTTTTCAAGATCATAATTATAAACAATTAAGTACAAATACTGCCATTAATGATTTCCACAGTTAATATATAACAATAACTTAATTATTCATTGGAAGGTTTTTTTATTTTTATGTTCTTTAACATAAAAGTATAAGATTAGACTGTTTGAAAGAATTTCATTGTAATTTTTGATAGACTTTTCAAAGTGATTGTTACTGACTCAGCTACAGCATATTTATATTTAGAAGTTATTATTTGAAATTAGAAGCACTGAAATAATTTTAGTCCTGGTTTTTATTACCTTTAGGGTTAAACTCTTTGGTAGAAGCTTACTTGGCTGAATGTGTTTATTTGTAAAGGAAATTGCTGCTATTTTAATATGTTTCTTTTCAGTGAATAAGAAATACTGGATTTAGATCAAGTTGATGCAATTATACTTAATAACAGCATTTTGCTCAGAAACTAAGATGCTTTATTTCCTCCCACTCCCACCTACTTGGCAGTTCTAGTCCTCTCCACCTTGTTTATTATAAACCAATTCTAAATCTGTCTATGTTTCCTTCTTTCTTTTCAGAGTAAATGGCATTCTTGATTAGATAGAGCTCTTTTAAGTTTAATTATTTTAACATTTGTGGGTTAGATGATGGGAATGTGAAATAAGCATACAGTTTACGGAATCAGAAGAGCCTGAATGTGATAATGTTCTTTAAATTCTTAGCTATTATTGTTTTCCATTTATTGCACAAAGTTGCTATGGAAGCCTGGCCAAGTTTCTTACCTGTGCTGTGGTCAGTTTCCCAAATGGCAAATAAAGATCGTCATTTATCAGTAATGTTATTCTCTCTAGAGATATGAAATATACCTAAAAGTGGAAGTGTATTTGAGTGAATGTTCAAAGTGATGGCAACCTTTCCAAACTTTAGCTGGCAGCCACAACCATTGTGCTTTAAAATCTGGTTACAGCTCATTTTTTAGTATAAACAGTTTGGTCTAGTACTTCAGTGTTTTTCTTCCTAGGTTATATCCACAATAGTAACTTATTATAACTGTCACTGTTTAACATTTTATTTTTTAGTCTTCATTAATACAGTATTCTTGACCAGAATGTTTTCCCCATTTCTTCTCCTGGTTTTCAAATTTCTTCTGTCTTTGTATCCTAACTCAAATTACATAAAGCCTTCCTTACCTACCCTGGTCTCCTCTGAATTTCTATAATTATATTATGTTGGTTACTGCTGTTTGATTTTTCTAACCTCCCAAATGTGATCATATACTCCTTAATGTAAGGGACCCTTTCTACTTTTGCATATCATACTAAGTAATCAGTTATAAAGCTGAACATATGCTATATGCTCGGTAAATACGTAAAAGTCATTGTGGTTTCTGTGTGTTAGAGGGGAGCGGGGGGTGGGGGGGGAGGGTGACTAGAAAGCCCTTATAAGAACTTTTAGTTGAAAAACTTTTTTTTTTAAATGAAAATATTATTTCTTTGTAAACAATTTTATTAGGAAAAGTTTTAAATTTCAGAGTGACAGTTTATTCCTTTTTTAGTTTAACTTTCACTGTTAATATCTTTTTTTCTTGTGCTTTGTAGGAGAATGTGGACAGTTGCTTTGGAAAAGTATGAGGTTGGCTTAAAATTTTTGAACATCTTATTGAGTGAATTACCTTTTTGTTTTGATGCTCATATCTGACGTTTTTTTTTTTTTAAGATTTATTTTATTGTTTGAGAGAAGGTGAGAGAGAGAGAGAGAGAGAGAGAGAGAGAGAGAGAGAGAGAGAGAGAGAGAGAGAAAGAGAGAAAGAGAGAAAGAGAGAAAGAGAGAAAGAGAGAAAGAGAGAAAGAGAGAAGGAGAAAGAGAAGGAGAAAGAGAAGGGGAGAGGGCCCAGAGCATTCTCTATAGTTGTACATTATTAGCTGTGACATGGTTTCATTCCACACAGTTGGATGTGGGGCTACAAATGGTGGGAACTGAACTGGGGGCCTCTTGCATGAGAGATGAGAACCTTTGCCACTGAGCCATTCTGGTGGTTATCAGTTGCACCTCAGTTCAGCATATGGGTTTGCACAGGATGGGGCCGGGATTTGATCCCTGGACCTCATGGTTACAAGGCAAGTGCCAACCTGCTGAGCTATCCTGGCATCCCCTGACTTTTTTTTCCAATCCTTAAAGGATTGTAAATTCACTAGAATCATATAACAATTGATTCATTCTGTTTTGGTTTTTTTTTTGTGGGGGGGGGGACAAGGTGAGATTTGAAAGATTCAAGTTTTTATTCAAGAAAATTTTCTTCCATATCTTTGGATATTTGTTCTACTCTACTAGTTTAGTTTTTTTTTAAATCAATATCATTGTTATAAATTTGTTAGCTTTACCCTGTTTTTCAGATCTAGCATCATCTTATTAATTCTGTGTATATATTTTTTCTATTTCGATTAGTGTGATTTTTCCATGTCTCTCTGCTATGCCATTTGTCTTTAGCTCATTTTTTTTTTTGTTATTGCTTCTAATGTGGCTTTCACCTGGTAGCTTTGTTTGAGCTTTTCATACAAAGAAAAAATTTTCTTTCATTTCACTAATACAATTCAATTAGCATGATTTATTTTCTTTCCTTAGAAAGTTCTTGCTATAGATACTCTGTCTTTTGTTTATGTTCCTCTCTCTCTCATCTCTACTTCGTACTTTACTTGCAATTTCTATACATAGGTCATTTGTTAATTACTTTGCAATTATTGTTTATTTTTAAAATGATGGTAGTTGGGATGCTGGGACAGCTCAACAGGTTGAGCACTTGCCTTGCAACCTCCAAGTCTGGGGATTCAATCCTGGCTCCGGCCCATGCAAACACCACGCTGCCCATGCTGAACTGTGCTGCAACTGGTAACTGCGGTGATGGTACACTGGTGAAGGTTCTTGCCTCCCATGAGGGAGGCCCCCGGTTCAGTTTCTACACCACACGGCACCACATCCACCTGTGTGGAATGAAACGATGTCACAACTAATGATGTACAACTATGGAGACTGCTCATGACCCTCCCTGTTCTCTCTGTCTCTCTCTTTCTCTCTCACCTTCTCTCAGCAATAAAATAAATCTTAAAAAAAAAAAAAAAGAGCAGTTTGCTGAAGAATCATGTGGGAAGTGATAGGAAACAATAATGAGTTTCGACCACCTGAGTCTTTCTCTGTCTTACTGGGTTTATTTTCTCCTTTGCCCTTGGGTCCATTTCCCTCAGTTTTTTGGGTTTAAGAGGTTGGTGAGTCTAACAGAAGGTCCTCTGTATCTCCAGTCATTGGTGCTGAGAGTCAGTGTCTGCTGCTCTCTTATCCTCATTGGTTAGGAAGCTAACTACTTGATTAATGCATCTTTTGCTTTCACTGTGGTTTTCTGATATTACATCTCCTGTATCCCACCTATGCCCTTAGATCTCATACTAGTCTATGACCTGGCTCTCTATTTTGCTTGAGGTCTGAGGAGCTTGTAATTTTAGCTCATGGCATCCTATTTGTTTGTGGTCCAGAATTTAAAACCTTCGGCAAGAAAAGGTACGTCTCAAAATTTGTTGATTTGTGATTGAAGTTATTTCCTTGTTCACTTTCCTTTTGGGTGGTGGTGGTGGTTATTATATAATACTTTTGTTGTTTTTGGTGAGTTTTGAGGAGTTTTACCATGCCATCTTTGATTGGAAGTCATTTCTTTGTCAGTTGATATATATTGTTGCTGGGGAGACTTATGGATAACTTAATTTTTGTTCTGTTTTAAGTAACTAGTTCTTTATCTTTGGTTGCTTGTAGAATGTTTTCATTTTCTATGTACCGGTAAATGCAACATTTGCCACCATATTTTTGTATGATTTTTTTGTTTAATTTAGTTGGGAATGTAGTGAAATTTAATCTGTTTAACCAATTGTGTGACTAGTGAAGAAAGCTTCTTTATGTTCTTCGGTTATCCTTTCAGTTCTGTTTCGTATAGTTCATCCTTCAGGGGAGCTAACATCTTTTGGTTGCCCTTTTCTTTCCTGTCCCCTTATCTACTATCTTCTTCCCATAATTTTCATTTCTTTGTCATCCTCTCCCCTACCCTCCTGCCACTCCCCTCTACCCTCCACCCTGCCTGTTTTCTGGGGGAGTGTTTTGTGTTGCTATTTGGAACTTCCATATACATTTTTCTGTCAAACAATGAAGATTTATTTAGTCTACTGAGCTATATCCTTCTCCCTCCCATGTGCCTTCCACCACTTGCCTCTTTGGTATTATTAACCCATATGGTTAGTACAGAGGGCAGGCTACAACTCCCATGATGCCTTGTGTCAGGTCCATCTTATTTTGAGATACGTGTATAGTATTTACTTTGGGACTTTATCTCTAAGCATATAATGTACTACTATTAATTTTTATTCTTTACTTGACCAGTTATAGAATTTGTTACTGTATGGATGTGGATAGTTTAGAGGGACCAAGGGCCTTGATAGACCCAGAAATAAGCCAGCTAACCAAAATGAAAAGGGAGAAGCTTTACTTACGGTAATTCCATTTTTTTTAATTTTAAATAGTGACATTTAGCTTTGGTGTAGTATATAATAGTAGAGGTGAGAAAGGTTCAGGTGGGTAGAAATAAAATACATTGCTTCCATCATTGGTCAGATTTGAGTAGTAAAAGATGTCTGCATAGTTTCATGGTTCATGTAGAACCTGGCTTTCTGAACCAGATTGGGGCAGGGGTTAGCATTAGGGAAGAAGAATGAGACATCTTCCTACCTTTGTTCAGGTGATCTCTATGAAGTGAAGCTGGAGTATGGTGTGAGCTAACGCTGTGTCTTTGGCTTCATCTACCTAATCAGTTCGAATTTTTTTTAGGTTCTAGATTTACAATTTGTGTGGTAAGTTTCCTCTCTACTTTCTCCCTTTTCCCAGTGCTTTTTGTGCCTGTGTCTGTGTCTCTTTTCAGTTACTGCATGGCTATTTTAGAGATTGCATTGAGGGCTGCCACACTGAATTGAACATTTCAGAAGAGCCTTAGGATCACATTATTAAATGGCAGGGATAAATCTAGTTGAGAATTAGATTGGAATAGTACTGAATTT
>PVKE010046267.1:0-12325 GCA_004027555.1 Craseonycteris thonglongyai | reverse complement strand
CTATTTTAAATTATGTATAAAAAGGCAAACTTGGTGTAAATCAGGGCTTGTTGCTCCCGGATAAAACCGGGGTGGCAGCCCAGATTCGAATCTGCTAATAAAAATTTCCCTCACCAATTGGCAGAAGAGGGTCCGATTCCACCAAATTTTCTGTGTCGTGGCTGTCTGTCTCGCGGGTGATCTCATTCGGCACAACATTATGGAGAGAGCAGAAGACAAGATGGGTAAAGAGAATTTGCTCAGACAAATAGTAGATAAGAACTTCCCAAATCTATGGCAAAAATTAGAAACTGAAATTCAAAACAAAAACAAACAAACAAAAAAGGACACCTATCTACTTGAATCTTAGCAGACCCTGTCCAAAGGACCTTATACTGAAGATATCAAAGGTCAAACACAAAGAAAGAATCCTCAAGGCAGCCAGAAAAAACAAAAAACAAAAACATAACCTTATAAAGAAAGCCCTTCACACTATCATCACATTTCTCAACAGAAGCAATACAAGCCAGAAGGGAGTAGAACCAAGTATTCAAATATTAAAGGAGACAAATGACCAGACAAGGATCATCTACCCAGCAAAATTATCCTTTAGATATGAAGAAAGAATAAAGACATTTTCAGACATATAGAAACTGAAGAAATTATCCAGCACAAGGTCAGCATTTAAGGAAGTACTGCAGAACAGGATTGGAACTGAACATAAAAGGAGAGGAAGTAAAGGTTTAAAATTCCAAAGAGAATGGAGGTAAGAAACATCCTTCATTTAAGAAAAGAAACCACTGCATATATGTAACTTTCTTTTACATAAAGTTCATGGTAATCACTCAAAGAAAACTTAGAACTGAGACACATAATAAAAAAATAATTTTTTTTAAAGAAAGAAATTAGAGAAAAGTCATAAACATCATCAAACTAAAATAACTGAGGGAAATAAAAAGGCAAAGAAGCAATATAAAAAATGAGATATCAGGAAACAAAGGACAAAATGGCTATAGGAAATCCTCATATATCAATCATCACGCTAAATGTAAATGGACTAAACTCAGCAACAAAAAAACAGAGTAGCAAACTAGATTAAAGAACAAAACCAACCTTATGCTGCCTACAAGAGACACACCACAGCCACAAAGATAAACAAAGACTCAAAGTGAAAAGGTGGAAAACAATATTTCAAGCAAATGGCATCCAGAGAAAAGCAGGTGTGCCATACTTATATTTGATAAAACAGACTTCAGAATCAAAAAGACAATAAGAGACACGGATGGATATTTCATAATGATAAAGGGGACAATACAACAAGACATGACACTTATTAATATATATACTGCCAACCAAGAAGCACCCAAATTTACAAAGCAACTATTAACAGATTGAAAAGAAGAAACTAAAAAAAATTAGAGTAGGGGACTTAAACACCCTCTTCACAGCCATGGACAGGACATCCAAGCAGAAAATAAGTAAGGAAATATCAGCTTTAAATGATACATAACAGCAATAGGACATAGTTGACATTACAGGATACTTCATCCTACAACACATGATTATACATTCTATTCTTGTGCACATGGAACATTCTCAAGGATAGACCACATGCTGGGACACAAAGCTTGCCTCAGCAAATTTAAGAAGAATGAAATCATACCAAGTGTATTCTCTAATCACAAGGCTTTGAAATTGTAGGTCAACTACAAGAAGAAAGCAGGAAAAACCACATATACATAGAGATTAAACAACATATTGTTTAAAAATAATGACTGGCTCAAAGAAGAAATAAAACAAGAGATTAAAAAATACATAGAAACAAATTACAATGGAAACACAACATACCAAAATTACTGGAATGCAGCAAAAGCAGTAATAAGAGGAAAATTTATATCACTGCAGGCCTATCTCAAGAAATAAGAAAACTCACAGGTAGACAACCTAATATCTTCAAGATCTAGAAAAAGAAGAATAAAAAACACCCAAAACCAGCAGAAGGAAGGGAATAGTAAAAATCAAAGCAGAACTAAGTGAAACAGAGAATAGAAGAACAACAGAAAAAAATTAATGCAACAAAGAGCTGGTTCTTTGAAAAAAATAATAAAATTGATAAATCTCTGGCTATGCTCACCAAGGGAAAAAGAGAAAACACACAGAGAATTAGAAAGGAATGAGGGGAATTTATAACTGATACCACAGAAATACAAAGGACCGTACAAGAATACTATGAAGGACTATATGCCAACAAATTTTACAACCTAGAAGAATTGGACAAGTTTTAGAAACATATTGTCTACCTAGACTGAATCAAGAAAAACTGGATAACAGACCAATCAATGGTAAGGAAATTGAAACAATCATCCAAAACCTCCCCAAAACAAGAGTCCAGGACCAGATGGCCTCACTAACGAGTTTTTCCAGACATTCAAAGAGGAACTAATACCTATCCTCCTCAAACTTTTCCAGAAAACTGAAGAAGAGACAATACTTCCCAACTTATTCTGAGGCCAACATTACCCTAATACCAAAGCCTGACAAGGACTTCACAAAAAAAGAAAACTATAAACCAACATCCCTGATGAAGACTGATGCAAAAATCCTAAATAAAATAATAGCAAATAGAAAACAACAAAGCATTAAAAAGATTATCCATCATAATCAAGTAGGATTCATCCCAGAGGCACAAGGATGGTTCAACATACACAAATCAATCAATGTGTTACACAACATAAACACAATAAAAGATAAAAAGCATATGATTATGGGGAAGCCGGGATGGCTCAGTGAGTTAAGCGCTCACTTTGCAGCGCCAGGGACCAAGGATCGAATCCCGGCCCCGGCCCGTGCGGAACCATATGCTGAATTGGGAGCTCCCCCAGTTCAGTTCTCTGTCTCTGTATCTCTCTCTCTCTCTCTCTCTCTCTCTCTCTCTCTCTCTCTCTGTCAAAATAAATAAATAAATAAATTTAAAAAAAAAAAAAGCATATGATTATATCAATTGATATAGAAAAGGTGTTTGACAAGATACAAAATCCATTTCTGATCAAAACACTTAATAAAATGGGTACAGAAGGAAAGTACCATATGTACCAAACCCTCAGCAAATGTCATATTAAATGGAGAAAAACTAAAACTTTTTCTTCTAAAATCAGAAACAAGACAGGGATGTCCTCTGACACCACTGCTATTGAACATAATCCTGGAAGTTCCAGCCAGAGCCATCAGCCAGGAGAAATAAATAAAAGGCATCCAAATTGGGAGTGAAGAAGTTAAACTGTCACTTTTTGCAGACGACATGATCCTTTATGTAGAAAACCCTAGAGACTCCACCAGAAAACTGTTAGAACTAATAAACAAATACAGTAAAGTTACAGGATACAACATCAATACACAAAAACCCACATTTTTATGTACCAACAACAAAACTTCAAAAAATGAAATGAGAAAAACTATACCCTTTGAGACCAAAACAAAAAGAATACAATACTTAGGAATAAACAAACAACATGAAGGACTTATGCACAGAAAACTATAAGACACTATTATAAGAAATTGAAGAAGATAGAAAGAAATGTAAAGATACTCCATGTTCATAGATTGTAAGAATCAACATAGTTAAAATGGCCATGTTACCCAAATGAAGATTGAATGCAATTCCCCTTAAAACCACACAGACATTTTTCCAAAACATAGATTAAAAATCACCAGATTCATATGGAGCCACAAAAGACCCGAATTAACAAAGCAATCCTATGAAAAAAGAATAAGGCTGGAGGCATCACGCCCAGACCTCAGTCTATACTACAAAGTGTCAATAATCAAAACAGCTAAGTACTGGGAGAAAAATAGACATATAGACTAATGGAACAGAATTGAAATCCCAGAAATAAACACACAAATATATGGACAGTTAATTTTTGACAAAGGAGGAAAAAAGATGCCATGGGGAAAACAAAGCCTCTTAGTAAATGGTGCTGGAGAAATTGGAAAACCACATGCAAAGGAATGAATCTGGGGGACCCTGGGATGGCTCAGCGGGTTAAGCACTAGCTTTGCAGACCTGGGCATGGAGGATCAAATCCCAGCCCTGGCCTGTGTAGACCCATATGCTGAACTGTTTGTTTGCTGGAGTTTGTTTCCCATGTGGGAGGCCCCAGGTTCAAGGAGGTATGCCTCCCATGAGGGAGACCCCAGCCCAGTTCCCACCCTGTGCCACCCCCACCCACCTGTGTGAAACAAAACCATGTTGAAACAGATGATGTGCAACTATGGAGACTGCTCTGGGCCCTTCCCCTTCTCTCTCCTTTCTTTGTCTTTATCTCTCTTTGTCTGTCAAAAATAATAAAATAAGAGTTAAAAAAAAATTAATCTGGACTGTGAACTGTTACCATCTACCAAAATTAACTCAAAGTGGTTTAAAGACCTCCACATAAGACTCAAAACAATAAACTGCATAGAGGAAAGCATTGGTACTAAACTTTATAGATCTTGGGTTCAGAGAGCAATTTATAAACTTGACCCCAAAGGCAAGGAGAGTAAAAGCAAAAATAAATGAATGGGACTATATCAAACTAAAAAGCTCTGCGCTGCAAAGAAAACCATCAACAAAGTAAAAAGGAAACCAACCGAATGGGAGAAAATATTTGCAAACAATGTCTCTGAAAAAGGGGCAATATCTAAAATATATAAAGAACTCATACAACCAACTACAAAAATACAAGCAATCCAATTTAAAAATGGGCAGAAGACCTAAACAGATATTTCTCCCATGAAGACATACAAACGGCCAACAGATATATGAAAAAATGCTCAACATCACTTGCCAGTAGGGAAATGCAAATTAAACCACAATGAGATATTATCTCACACCTGTTAGAATGGCTATAGTCAACAAGACAAGGAATAACAAGTGCTGGAGAGGTTGGGGACAAAAAGGAACCCTCACACACTGTTGGTGGGATGTAAATTGGTACAATCAGTATGGAAGGCAATATTCTTCAAAAAATTAGCAATGGAATTGCCATATGACCCAGCAATCCCTCTACTGGGTATCTACCCCCCAAAACTTGAAATCCTTAATTTGCAAAGATATCTGTACCCCAATGTTCATCACAGCAGTGTTCACAGTGGCAAAGTTATGGAAACAACCAAAGTGTCCTTTGAAAGATGACTGGATTAAGAAATTGTGGTACATTTACACAATGGAATACTACTTAGCAATAAGAAACAATGAAATACAGCAATTTGTGACAACATGGATGGACCTTGAAACCATTTTATTAAGTGAAAGAAGCCAGACTGAAAGAATCAAGGAACATATGACCTCACTTATAGGAGCAACATTAAACTGAAAGTAACAAAAAACCAAAAACTCATGGACACTGTCAATAGTTTAGTGGTTAGCTGAGGGTAAAGGAGAAGGTGGGTGGGAGAGCAGGTGGCTGGGAGGGGGCAATGGGGAGAGGACATCAAATACACAATTATGGAAAGAGAGCTGATTCTGGGTGGGGAGCACATAATGCGATGTATAGACAATGTAATGTAAAATTGTACACCAGGAAACAATGTAATTGTTAATAACCAATGTCACCAATAAATTTAACAATTAAAAAAAAACCAACAAAAAAACAACAAAATAAATGAACAAACAAAACAAACACATAGATACAGAGAATAAACTGATGGATGCTAGCTCTGAGGAAGGTTGGGAGGTAGGGTAAAACAAGTGAAGGGATTAAGTTGTAAAAATTAGTAGTTACAAAAAAAGTAATGGGGATGCAAAGCACAGCATAGAGAACATAGTCAATAATATTGCAATAACTACATATTGTACCAAACGGATACTAGACTTAAGATGATCACTAGTAAGGTACATAAATTCTAATCATGATATTGTACACCTGTAACTAATATAATATTGTTTGCTATATATGCTTAAACATAAACTTAAAAATAACATAAAATAAAAAGAATAAAAGCATTTATAGTAGCATCACCAACACCCAAATACTTACATGAGTCAGTCTCATAAAAATGCACATGATCTCTACACAGAAAATTTCAAAATGTCATTAAAAGAAATTAAAGATCCAAATAAATGGAGGGGTATATCACTTTCAGGAATTGGAAAATTTTATATTGTGAATGTAAATTCTCATTAATTTCATCTTCTATAGATGAAATGCAATCTCAACCCAAAATCCCTGCTGCTGTGTGCGAGTGTGTATACACAAGCACGTGTGTATAATTTCACGGGCTGAATCTAAAATTATTAGGAAACAATAAGGTGAAGAATAGTAAATGCAATCTTGAAGCTGATATCTGAAGCACTTAAACTATCAGCGAGCAAAGCTTTATTTATGTATTTTGAAAAGATTTCTTTTATTGTTTTTGATATAGAGATAGAGAGAAGGGGGAAGGCCCAGAGCAGTGTCCATAGTTGTACATCATCAGTTTTTCAATATAGTTTCATTCCACACAGGTGGATGTGGAGCCGCATAGGGCATGTACCAGGCTGGGAGCCTCCTGCATGGGAGGCACACCCCTGAGAGCTGGGGGCCATACTGGGGGCTTCCTACATGGAAGCTCATCCAGCAGGAACAAAACTGCCCCCCTCCCCCACATATGGGAAGCACACCACAGTTCAGCATGTGGGTCCTCACGAGCCAGAGCCTGGACCTGGAATCTATCATCGGACCTTGGGGCTGCAAAGTGAGCACTCAACCCACTGAGCCATCCCAGCATCTCCCAGGCTTATATTTAAAGGTGCAATAATTTAACAGTGTGAATTCAATCTAAAGTAAACAAACCAGTAGAACAGACAGTTCAGAAAGAGAACCACATGCCTTCTGACTTCTAATAAAGGTGCCACAGTACTACTGTGGGAAAATGATGGTGTGTTCATTACCTGGTGCTAGACTAATTCAATATCCATATCAAAATAAATGAATCATGACCCCTACCTCACACCATACTTAAAAATATATTCTGGATCAATCATAGACTTAAATACTGAAGGTAAAGTAATAAAGCTCTTAGATAATAACAAAGGAAAATATTTTCATGTCATCAAATAATGCAAAGATTTCATTAAATAACAAAAATAAAACATTAAACAAAAAGCAAAGATTAACAAAATTTACTTCATCAAAATTTTAAAATTCTTTCTTCTAAAGACACTATTGTGATAAACACTATGCAAGAAGGAAAGCTAAGGAGAAAGGCAAATATTTGTGATCACATATCAGATGAGGTCTTGTATCAAGAATATCTGAATAACATTACAAATCATCAAGTGACAGGGCAGTAAGACAACCCAATGCAATAAAAATAGGGAAAACAAACAAACAAACCACAAAACAAAAACAAAATACTTGAATAGGCATTTGAAGAAAGAAGCTAAACAAAATGGAAAACAAGCACTTGAAAAGGTTCTCCAGCTTATTAGGTGTCAGAGAAATGGAAATTAAAATGGCAAGGAGATCCCATCACAAACCTGTCAGAATGTCAACAACAACCACAACCATTATGCTGCCTAAACCGTTCCAGGTGCTGGTGAGGAGCTGTGAAGACAATGACCTTCTCCTGCACAGCTGATGGGAGTATATGTTGGAATGACGACACTGTACATTTCTGGCAGAATCATACCCATAGCTTGCATCCCTCAATATGAATGCACATGTTTATGCACTGAAAGAATGTACAAGGATATTTGTAGCATTGAGCAAAAGAACCAAGTCTAGAAACAGCATGGATGACCACCAGCAGAAGGTTCAACAGAAGAAGCGATAAATGATGCTGTGTTCATATAATGCAATACTTTACAGAAATGCAAAAGAGTGGGCTTCTGCTACATGTAAGGTTCTTTCAGACATAATTTTGAGCAAATTAAATATGGCATAAAGGAATATGTACTTCATGATTTCATTTACATAAAGTTCAAAGCAAGCAATAACAAGTGGATGGTGAGAGCTGACAGAATGGTGTTTGTCTCTGGGAGAAGAGTCATTCAATGAAACCCTGACTTAGGAATGTACCTGGGAAGTGATGTGCAGGACATACTGAAAAAGGATAACTTGGAACCAGGAAGGATGTTGTTGCAGTGGGCTGGGCCCAGGACGATGGGTGTCTGAATGGGGGATGAGGGTAATGACCCACTCACAGGGCTGTTGCATTAAATGGCAAAGAGCACATGAGATGCTTAACAGAGCCCATCACAAGACACGTTCAAGAAATGTTGGCCATTATTATTATTAGACTGGGAAATGTGGAAGTGAAAAAAGAAAGAACTTGGGGAAACTTTTTGTTAGAAAAGCCAGTGTTCTCAGTGACAGGATATAGAAGGTGGTAGAGGAGAGGGTTCAGGTGGTTGCCTGCTGGGAATGTCGGGGTGGGGGGGTGGGGGGGGTGGTGACACTCCTGCAGGTGTGAACTTGGCAGTTTATTTCCTTCTGCTTTATTGATTGCACTGAACCAGGGCTGGTACACAGAGACACATGGACTGTGGCTGACTTACTGCTTTTAATTGCCCATGCCTCTCACAGTGCTGGACACGTGGCAAAGACTTCATAAAAATGCATATACGATGAGTGGACTAATTCCTGTCCTCATAGACTTCCTTGGAAATTCTCCCTGGACACTAAAGGGCAGGATAGAATGTAAAAGAAAACTGACAATGAACTTTATTTTTTCAGATGCAATGATCATGCATTATTTGTTCTCTGAACCACAGAGATTTGCCCATCATTTTAAGTGTGCAGTTCTCCAGACTAATTTGAACTGCAGGCTTCCTGCTCTAAGTCAGCATTAGAGTCAGAGTTGGCTTCCATTTGCAGGAGGTCTGCTGCTGATTTACAGCACAGAAACATCTCTAATTTGGCTAGAGTCAGTTCTAATAGGTAAGAAGTCTGGTATGTTTTTGTCTTTTACATTAAAGACCCTGTGAAGAGGCCCAGGGTTCACTGAAAGGCCTGTCTACTTGCCAGAAGAAACATATAGAAAAAAATTAAAATTACACTTCCTACTGTACAACTGTCACTGAGAATTCCCTAATCCGATTAGAACAGTGGACTGGCTTCTTGACACTGGAGTTCAAGTCAGCAAGTTCACTCTCTCCAAATACCCTTCCGTTTTCCAAAGGGCCATTATTCTGGCTCTTGATACACTGGCATACCCACTTCAACACAGGTGTTATCTTTTCTCCTACATCAATTCAAAAAATTTCAAGTCTAAATGCTTGTTATAATAAAATACTCATAAACGCAGTTCAACCAGGAAGAAAAAGAAAACTTTACTCAAAGTTCACCAAATACACTACAGCAGTCCTCACTCACCTGCAGGGGATAAGTTCCAAGAACCCTCCCATCCACCAAGGATGCCTGAAACCACAGATAGTACCATACCCTATGCATTCTATGTTTTTTCTTATACATATGTGTGCATGATAGTTGAATTTACAAATTAACCACCATAACAAATTAATAATAACTAAAATAAAACAATTAAAACAATATAGTGTAATAAATGTGTAAATGGGTCTCTCTCCCTACAAACCATCTTTCTGTCCTATACTTACCACCCTTCTTGTGATAATGATAAAATGCCTTATTAGTTTGAGAACTTTCATGTTTTTATTTAAGGAAAGTACTTTTTGGTATCTATTGGTGCATCCAAATTGCCAGCCAGCATCACTACCCTTGCACTTTTGAGGTCATTATAAAGTAAGCCAGGGGTGACCTGAACACCAGCACTTTGAAACCTTGCCAGTTCATCTGATAACCAAGATGGTGACTAAGGGACTAATGGGTGGGGAGTGAACACAGCAAGAAGACGATGGACAGAGGGATGAGTTTCATATAGAGCCAAACTCACAAGATCCCATCCCGCTACTCAGAATGGTGCCCCACTGAAAACTTAGCAATTGTTCACTTCTGGAATCTTCCATTTAAGATTTTCAAAACTCAGTTGATCATGGGGAATTGGACCAGTGGATAAGGCAAACTAGTGCATTCTACAAGTCCTGGCCTGTTTCCTTTAAACAGGGCTTCTCAGACTTCATTGTGTCCACATTACGTCAGAGTCCTGCTAAAATGAGGGTTTGGACTCAGTGGGTGGGTGGGGGAGGGGATGACAGCTGCAGGTGGCAGTTCCCAGGGATGCTGCTGCTGATGGTCAGGGGCCCAGGGCAAAGGGCACATGTCTGAGCAACTGCTTGGGGGCCTTGTGCTGCTGATGCATATTAGTAGTTTGTATTTCTACACTTAAGGCAGAAGAAGGTTGTTCAGTCCTCTGGTTCTTGCAAAAACAAACACAGGAAGTAAAGCACCTCTTATTGTTAAACCCCTAAATTAGCCCATTGGACACAAATGTTTAAGCACAAATGAAGGCAGCTCATGGCAGCTGCTCTATAAATGTTTGCTTGTCCTCCACTTGAGTTCCGAGCAGCTCAGACTGGAAAAGGTCTGTGGGGTTGGAGGGTAATGCTGTCCACAGGGGAGAGAGAGAGCAGGTAGGCTCAGCCTGTTGGCCTGGGTCGGATGGGTTCTCCATACTTACTGCTGATGCTATCACTCATTCCCAACATCCAGTACATGTGGCCCAGTCCACTTCGGACCAGGACAGACACCTGCCAGGGCCACAGAAGAGGCAGAGTGCCACCCAGCACCCTCTGTTCCTAATACAACTGGTACTCTGCTCCAGCCTAGACAGTACAGGTGGCTAACACAGGCTCTGCAGTAGCACCTGGGTTTAAATCCCAAAGCTGCCACTTAACATCTCTACCGGCATGAAAGTCAGCCTTTTCTTTTAACATTTGTTTTATTGTTTTTGACAGAGACAGAGACAGACAGACAGACAAACAGAGAAGAAGGGGAGAGCCCAGTCTAACCTCCATAGTTGTATGTCATCAGTTTTCAACATGGTTTTGTTTCACACAGGTGGGCAGGGGCAGCACAGGGTAGGGACTGGGCTGGGGACCTCCAGCATGGGAAGCACATCCCAGTTCAGCATATGGGACTGAATGAGCTGGGGCCAGGATTCGATCCTGGGTCCCCGGGGCTGCAAAGCTAGCAACTTAACCTGCTGAGTCATCCCAGCTTCCCAATAAGTCAGTCTTTCACTAACAAATTTAACTGCTTACCTTTCCCATCCTTAAAGCAGCCCTGGCTGCTGTGGTTGCCTGTAGGCTGGCTGAGCTCTTACACAGCACATGCGCAGGGCAAACCTACACCTGGTACAGATGCATCCTGCCTGGCTGCTGTCATTGTCGTGGCTGTGAATGGGCAGGCAGGGTTTCCCGTAGGTGCACGGCAGGGTCGGCTGGGCAGATTATGACTGTGATGATGATAAGGATTATTCCTCTCTTCTGTGTCTCTGCTACTAGCAGATTCTGTTAATGAAATAAACAGGGGGCGCTACAGGGCTCTGAGCTGGCGGCCAGGCCCTGCAAACAGAAGGGTGCCTAGCCACTTCCTCAGTTACAGTCTTTGGAGTACCAGCAAAATGGGGCGGAAGTGAGGTGGCACGGGGCTAGGAACTTCCCTTTCCTGTGGGGTCCCACTCTCTAGAGCCAAATGCTGCCAGGTGCACATGCTCTGACCTATATCCCTGAACTGCGGAGTAGTGACACCACCTATGGGGGATGACTTTGGGAAGGCTGCCCCACACTCCCCAGGGGAAGTCATGGGGTGTCTTCCATACCCCTGGAGCCCTAGTTGGTTGTTTCTTCATAGAGCTTATCTGTCTGACTCATTAATGCAGGTCTGCCTGTCCACCTTCTGAGGGCAGAGACAATGTCTTGTCACCTTGGGGTCCTCAAAACAGCACGTTGTTTATGGTCAGTGTTGTCCAGTGAGATTGAAGGCAGTGCCTACCCAGATTCCTTTCTGTCTCATGGGCTAAGTCTTAAAACTTATTTGTTCACTCTACATCCAGAGTAAATGGCTGAGATTCTAATTCTGACCATTGCTAATGCACATGTTTTTTCAGCACTTGTGCTTTGAGAGCAGGGACCTTGGCAGAGCCTTCTGTAGTGCTAAAGCCATGTAAGGTCTCATATTCAAATGAGCACAAGCACTCTCACCCCGACAACTGCATGTCACACATACAGAACCTATTAGGACAAGTTTATTTCCTAAAATCCACATGTTTCACAATCATCTCCTGGAGACAAGACACCAACACAATGCCACTATTATTATGGCACTGACCATTCACAGCTTAGCACACAAGCCCAAATTCAGGCACTAGTGCATGTGAGTCAAGAGTTTATGGGTTTCACTGAAAACGTCAACATCAAGAAGGAGCAAAGGAGGAAATCAGTCACCTTCCTCATGGCCTCAGTGCA
>PVKE010046266.1:0-12325 GCA_004027555.1 Craseonycteris thonglongyai | reverse complement strand
AGAGAGAGAGAGAGAGAGAGAGAGAGAGAGAGAGAGAGAGAGAGATTGAGAGAGAAGGGGGAGGGCCTGGAGCAGTCTCCATGGTTGTACATCATTAGTTGTGACATGGTTTCATTCCACACAGGTGTAGATTGTGGGGTCACTTGGGGCGGGCACCAAGCCAGGGGCCTCCCATGTGGAAGGTAAGAACCTTTGCCTGTGATGACCAGTTGTGGCGCAATTCACGTGCGTTTGCTTGGGCCCGGGGCCTGGATTCGATCCCCGGATCTTGTGGAGGCAAGGCAAATACTCAACCTGCTGGGCTCTCCTGGCATCCTCTATGTGCTCTTTTATGTCTGCCTTCTTTTGCTCAGGATAAAGTTTTAGAGGTTCGTTCATGTTGTATCTATTGCTTCTTATTGCTGTATAGTACTCTATTGTATGAATGCACCAAAATTTGTTCATCCATGTTCCTATTGATGGGCATTTGGGTCATTTCCTGCTTTTAGCCATTGTAAATCCCCTTCTGCCACTTTTTAGCTATTTGACTTTGGGCAATTTCATTTCTTTTTGTTTCAATTTTCTCATGTAAAAAGGGGATAATAATAGTGCCTAGGTTATAAATTTATTGTGATGATCAAATGTTTTATAATGTGTGTGAATTGCTTAGCCCCTGGCACATAGCAAGTACTCAATAGATACTATTATTAAAGTTGTGTGTTGTACTTTTGTCTTCTCACTTAAGTGTGAGTTTGTCAAAAACAAGAACTAGATTTTATTATTCTTTATAACCCCAAATCCCAGAACAGTGCCTACCATTCATCCTTTATTCATTTCTTCATTCAGTCCTTCAGTCAATAAGTTTTTTTTATATTTATTTTTTTGAAAGAAGATGACAGACACACACACACAGCGGGGGGTGGGGGGGATGGGGGAGAGAGAGAGCGAGTGAGAGAGAGAGAAGGTGGGGAGGGCCCAGAGTGGTTTCCATAATTATAAATCATTAGTTGTGACAGTTTCATTTCACACAGGTGGACGTGGGGCTGTGTGGGGTGGTAACTGAACTGGGGGTCTCTCACATGGGAGGTGGGAATCTTCACTGCAGAGCCATCCTGATGGTTACTAGTTGCACCACAGTTCAGTATATGGGGTTGCACAGGCTGGAGCTGGGACTCTATCCCCAGACCTCGCAATTGTGAGGCAAGTCTTCAACTGCTGAACTAGCCTGGCGTTCCCAGTAATTTTTAACTGAGACTTATTATATACCACACTCCATGCTCATTGCAAAGGCTACAATCATGTCATAGCTCCTACTGTCATAGAGCTTCAAGCTCAAAGTGGGAGACAAACATTCCTTGTTGCTACAATACTACATGTTAGGAGGAGCTTAGGGGCTGTGACTGTCACCTAATCCAGACCCAGAAAGAGGCAGGGAAGAAAGTGATAACCCAACAAATGTATACAAGATGAATGAGAATTACCTGGTTTGCAGGCTGTGAGGAAGGAAGAAAGACTGTGACAGGTATTGGAACAGTCTGTACAAAGGCTGAGAGGGAAGAACGGGCATGCATATAAAAGTTATAGCATGGAGGTTGACAATAGACAAATAACAAAACTATTATAATAGGCCAGGAAAGAGATGATCAAAAACTGTGGCATGGAAATGAATGTAGGGGCTTTATCAAATGAGATATAGATGAGGTGGAAGCTATTGAAAGCTGATTGAATGCAGTGGGAAGGAAGGTGAGATCAAAGTGCAGTCACCATTCTAAGACCCAGGTGGTTGGGAAAATGAAATTGTTATTGAAAATCAAGTGTTAGGAGGGAAGCATTTTGTGTGTGTGTGGGGGGGGGTGGTGGAGGGGGGGAGGGTAGTAATGGGATAACTGCATTTCTAGACCTAATGACCTTGAATCATTGGTGAACTCCCTACATTGAGGTACTCAGGGGAACTTGGGGGAGATGTCAGAGATGGAGGGCATCTGGGTGAAAAGAAGCAAGGGCAACCCCCTCCGTGAACACCTAGGAGGGACTTTTCAGTGGAACTCAATACATCCGGGTTTGTCTGATGAAATGATAGGGCAGCCAGCTCATTAGCATCTATCTGCATGAGTGGACCATTTGTATTTGGGAAGGAGCTTGTTTGTAGGGAGAAAAGGAGCAAGGAAGACCTTGTTCCAAGCCTGCCAAGGTGCCTGGTCCTGCCTCCGTGATTCAGGTCTAAGACTGTGGAAAGAATGACAAAGAAACTAGTTTTTAGAGACTAATTTATGAGGCTCAGTTATAAATAGCTTGGTATGCATGTCTGGGAGATGAAGAATAGAATGACAAGTGGGCCTTAAAAAAACTTTTTATTTTAAATAATTTTAGATCTATAGAAGAGTTGCAAAAATACTACAAAGAGTTCTCATAGACTGAGGAGTCCAGTTACTGGTTCAAAGCCTAAGTGTGGTTTTTCTGGTCATGCCACAGGTAGTGGCAAAGGCTTCACTTGGCAATCTTCACGAGGGATGCTGCCCCCACCAGACGTCCCGCACAGCAGGTGCGAGCAGTCTCTGAACGGAGTTACTGTCAACGATGGTCATGGTCTTTCTCAAACTTATATTCCTAGCTAGGAACCTTCATTCCTAGGTCTCTTTAGCTGAGGCTTTGGTTAAGATCTTCTTCAGTACCTCTGCTAATTGCTCTTTAACACGGGAGGCCGGGGAACCTTGAAGACTTCTCCCCATGTTGACTGAGTTCCTAGTACAGTAAGTCCTCACTGAGTCCAAATACGCTACCCTGACGATCACAAAAGACATCCTGGTTTTAGGTAACCACTTCCATGTTCCTCATGACAACAACCTCCAATCAGAGTACAGTAATTCCTCACTTAACATCATTGATAGGTTCTTGGAAGCTGTTACTCAGCATAATGACATATAATAAAACCAGTTTTACCTCAGGCTAATTGATATAAACAAGCGTGAAGTTCCTACAGCATATTTCTGGTCACCAAAAACTCACCAAATTTCTAAATAAAGACCTCAAACCCTTCTGATATTAAATACAGATATAAATGTGAGCTATACATACATTTAAGAAAATTAATAAAAATAAGTAAGAGACTCTTTTCATCTTGCTTATTCCAGTTCAGGGTCACAAGTGGCCGAGCTTCTCTGGGCAGCTCAGGGTGGAATTCCACCATGGACAGAGCACCCTCCCACTGCAAGGCTGCTCACACTCACTCAAACAGGGACAAAGAGGGCACACGGCTTTACCTAACATGCACATCTTTGGGAGGTGGGAGGGAATCAGAGTCCCCGGAGAAAAGCACGCAGACATGGGGAGAACAGGCAAGCTCCACACAAAAGGTGGCCCTGGCAGAAAGTCGATGGTTTCTCTCATCAATGTTATGATGGGGGACCCCCAAACACCTAAAGTTTATTTATAAAAAATTGTGTATTTATCCTTACATGTTTAAACTTCAGTCACCTTCCAAGTACTGTGTTTGATGCAATATACTTATTAAGGTGCTTTTTCCATGGCTCAAAACCATTTCTGAACTCATTGACTTTGATGTCTTTTAGTGTTTCTGCTGTTTTTTTGTTTCATCTCTTCCACATTGGCAAAATGTTTCCCTTTCAGGACTTTTTTCATCTGGAGAAACAAAGAAAAAGTTGCTCAGACGAGATTGGATGAATAGAAAGGGTGGGGTATGGGGGTCATGCTAATCAGCGGATGTGGGCAGGTACATTTTCATGATGGAAGAACCAGTTATCTGTTGGCCACAACTCAGGATGTTTCTTCTGTAAATCATGACACAAACTTCTCACAACTTCCAGATAAAAGCTTTGGTTAACAGTGTAACTTAGAAGAACAAATTATTTTTATTTATTTATTTATTTTTGAACTGAACTGGGGGCCTCACCGCATTCGGGAAGCACACCCCAGTTCAGCATGTGGGTCCGCCTGGGCCAGAGCCGGGATTCGATCCTCGGTCCTCGGGGCTTCAAAGCGAGCGCTTAACCTGCCGAGCCATCCCGGCTTTCCCAAGGAAGAACAAATTCTAAGTGCACTATCTCTCTCACATCAAAGAAAGATGATCTTTGTTATCCAGTTGGGATTTTTTTTTGGGGGGGGGAAGGGGTGTCTCACCTTGTATAATGTAATGATGTTGAATTTAATGACGTTGAATGTAATGATGTTGAACAAAATGTCTTTGAACAAAAATGTTATTTGAGGACCTGCTGCAGTTTTTTGTTTTGTTTCTTAGATTTATTTTATTGTTTGAGAGAAAGTAAGAGACAGAGAGAGAGAGAGAGAGAGAGAGAGAGAGAGAGAGAGAGAGAGAGAGAGAGAGAGAGAAAGAGCCCAGAGCAGTCTCCATAGTTGTACATCATTAGTTGTGACACGGCTTCGTTCCACACAAGTGGATGTGGGGCCTAGCAGGACAGGAACCAAACCCGAGGTTTCTGGCACGGGAGGAGAAAACCTTCACCATGGAGCCATCCCAATGGTTACTAGTTGTGCTGCAGTTCAGCATATGGGTTTGCATGGGACCTGGCTGGGACTCAGACCTTGGACCTAGGTAGGTGAGCACTCAACTACTGAGCTATCTATCCCAGCATTCCTAGTTTTTTACTCCTAAACTTACTCACCTCCCTCTGACTCCAGAGCCCACAAAACTGCCTGGGCCTTTTGTTCAGGCTCGCTCAGCGGCGAGAAGGCCCCGAAATCTGCTCCAATTCACCTGACCTTCAACCAGTGTACCAATTTGTGGCGGAAACCAGAAGGCTGATCTGTGTTTTCTCCTCTCACCTCATCACAGTGAGTAAAGGCTTGCACTTGTGGTTTGTTTTAATTGGCTGCTCTAAGACTTCCAGCTCAGCTTGTGCTTCTAGCTCAGCCGGGCTCCGGACAGTACTCTCCAGCGTGCTTCCCCGATGCAAGCCCAGTTCCATGGGCCTGCAGCCTGTGCCGTCTCACTGGGTGCCATGCTCAGAAGGGACTCAAGTATGGTCTTTATTCTCTGCTGTGGCCCCCTTGAAATCTTAATAATTTTGAATAAGTGGCCTCATATTTAATGGTAACTGGGCCTACCACATCAGGTTGCTGGTCTTGCCTTACTGTTAACATGTTACATAGTCATGGTACATTTATGAAATTGAGAAATTAACATCGGTACAGTACTGTTAACTAAACTACAGACTTCATTTGGATTTTGTCGGTTTTTCTACAAATGTCCTTTTTGGTGGTGTTGTTCCAGAATCTAACCCAGGATACGCTATTCATGTCTATTCATACGCTACTTGTCATGTCTCCCAGTCTCCTCTAATCTGTGATGTTTTTTGGTCTTTCTTTGTGCTTGAAGTGGGAACTTTTGAAGAGTCCTTGCCAGTTCTTTTTATGTTTTTATATATAATGTTTTGTAATTTGGTTTGGCCTGATGTGTTCTCTTGGTTAGACTAAGGTTAGGAATTTGGGGGGACGAAGACTACAGAGGTGAAATGTCCTTATCACATCACGTCAGGAGTTACCTGATAGCAGCGTGCCTTGTCTCTGGTCGTGACCACATGGTGAGGGTGGTGTCTGCCCTGTGTCCCCACTGCATAGTTACTGTATTTCCTGTTTCATACTCTGGTAGAAGTAGTCACGACATCCAACCACACCCAGAAGGCAGGAAATGAAGTACCCCCTCCTAGAGGGAGGGAAATCAAACTGTGAGCAAATGTTAAAGCCACTCCAGCAATAAATAAATATTTGGAGGAGATGCTTCGAGACTCTGCAAATATTATAGTTTTCATGAATGTTTCACCCACTAATTTTAGCATTTATCAGTGGACCTTGCCTGTAGCAGTTATTACCATGGTGGTGGGGGTGGTATTCTAATGGTGAGCTTTTATTTCAAGAGAGGCCTTTAAGATCATGGTGCTAACTTCATTTGTGTATTGATTTGTTCTTTTTACTGAATTAGGAAAGCCTTGACAGCTGCTCTTTGTACTCTGCTTGCCTCCTTTAGGTTCTCAATGAAACTTTGCTCAGTTGAGCTGAATTGAATTGCTTTTATCAGATGGTGCTTAACTACAGCATCAGGCTGATGCCCAGGCTGTGGTTCACACAGTGGGATCAGTGGACCAGCAGCATGAGCATCGCCTGAAAACTTGGTGGAAAATCAAATTACCAAGCTGCACTCCAGACCTACTCAATCAGAAGCTCAAGGGCTGGGGCCCAGCAATCTGTTTTAACAAGTCCTTCCAGTGATTCAAATGCCCACTAAAGTTTGAAAACTGCTGATGTATGGGATTCTTTTATCAGTAACTGTGTGTCTATTCTAATGCTTTATAGGGACCCAAGTCCCATTAAAACCATTGTCATTCCTAAAGTCCCGAGTGGTTGTTCTATGGGTAAATGAATAAACCTGACTGTTTTTTTAAGTCAGTTTAATCAACGTGTATGGAGTGTTCAGTCTATGCCAGGCACTGTGCTCTGTCCTGAATCTATCAGCACTGTGACCTTGAAAAGTTCACTGTCTAGTGAGTGAAACATATGTTTGGAAAGCGTGTTAATTTTCTAATAGGCATTTGGGCAAAATTCTACAGGAACTATGTTCATAATACCTATCACTTTTTTGAGAATATTTTGTATGCCAGGTAGTTTTGTGTACACTATGTTAGTCAATCTCCACAAAATTTAGAAAGGAAGGTACCAACCCCATTGCATAGATGCTAAAACTGAGTCTATGAGAGGTAAAGCATTTTCTAAAGATGTATTTTGTTTTTGACAGAGACAGAGACAAAGAGAGACAGAGAGAAGGGGGAGGGCCCAGAGCAGTCTCCATAGCTGTGCATCATCAGTTTTTGACATAGTTTCATTCCACACAGGTGGGTGTGGGCTGAGCAGGGTGGGAACTGGGTTGGGGGCCTCCAGCATGGGAAGCACACCCTCACAAGCTGGGCCGAACCAGGGGCCTCCCAAATGGGAAGCTCATGCCGGCAAGAACTGAACTGGGGCCACACCCAAGTTCAGCATATGGGTCCACATGAGCTGGGGCAGGAATTCGATCCTTGGACCCCAGGACTGCAAAGTGAGTGCTTAAACCGTCAAGCCATTCTGGCTTCCCCTAAAGCATTTTTGAAAAACACTAGCTAGCTTGGAAATGTCAGAAATGGAGCTTGAACCTTGGTCCTACTGACTGCAGGAGTTCTGTTTGTCAACCTGCTCCTGCCCAGGGAGTGATTAATTAAGAATAATGTTTAGGATGGTGGGGTGGGCATGGAGCTTGTGAGAGGAAGTGGGATAAAGGGAGTTTTTCAAGGGGAAGAAGTGGATAGGGAACTCCAGGTACAGGGAATCTCTTGAGGAATGATGCAGAGTCGTGAAGACATGAAGCCTGCTGATCCGAGACAGGTGATCCCAATGAAACTCTAACAACTCCTGGATGGTGTGGGAAGGTGGTGCTGGGGAGAAGCTGAAGCCGCAGGCTGGGCTCTGATGCCTGGACAGCTGTCCTTGCTGGTTGCAGAAAGCCAGGGTGCTATGAACTGACAACCTACGGGACATCCAGCACAAATTACATCTAGTCTCCCCAGCGGGACGTGGTCTAGAAGCGTGATGAATGACGTAGGTTTTGACGTTATATAGATGGGATGCCCACTTTCTCTTACTGCACAATTTGAACTTGGGGCTGTTAGCTTTGCTTTCCACATCTGCAAAACAGACAGCAGTAGTCACTGTGTTAACTGAACACCTACCATGTGTTAGGTGCTTTTCTAAGTATGTATTTATGGGAACTCACTCCTTCACTTGTCATGACAACTTTTTGGAATTGGTAACATTATCATTCCCATTTTGCAGAGAGGAAACTGAGACATGGGAGGTTAAGTTTATAGAGCTGTTAAGCAGGGTAGATGATATTTAAATGCAGCCGCGTGTCTCTGGAGCCTGCCTCGGAATCTGACCCTGTAGGATTTCTGTGATGTTGAAGCTAGACACTGCTCAATGTAGTATTGTACCCACTGTTAGCCTTTGTGAATGGTAATGGTGAATTGTGATAACTCACAGGAATTTCATGTGGATCTGTGCGGTGAGGGAGCCCTGTGTTGGAGTAGCAAACTTTCCATTATTTCTGGCTCTCTGCTTGGTCTCCTGAATGCTTTAGGCCTGTGACTGTCTCTTGTTACCTCTGTTTATAGGGTCCTCAGAAGGTCCTACCTTCCCTAAGATGGGTCAGTCTAGGTGGACCTGGGATGTGACATCTGATATGAAGAAAAAGGCAACACACCATGAAATGACCCAGTAGTCAAGAGATCCTGGTTATAATATAGGCCTAATTGCATTCTTAAGCTTGTGTGACCCTGGGAAAGTGTCTTATGGATCTCAGTTTTCCCGTTCATGAGCTGAGGAGGTTGGGATTTATTATCTCTGAGTCTCCTCTCACCTCTATGTGAAAGAAAGGTATCCAAGAACTCTGTTGAGCCTCAGGGCATGTTTCTCTTCCTGAGCATAGCTGTCCTTTGTTCCCATGGGGAGTCTGTGTGTGTATATGTGTGTGTATGTGTGTGGAGGAGGGGGATTGGTTCCTCAGTTACTTGGGCAGATCTTCCGTCCTAGATTCTGTGCCAGCCTGATTATAATTAATTAATGCTTAGTAAACATTCCCAGCAATTCTAAACCTTTAATCTATGGAACCTATGTGTGACCATACCAACATAAACAGTACTATATCACACCTCATTAATCTGGACTCAAGAAGTTTAGAATTAGTGAGAATTTACAGTACAATAGTGCTGAATTTTGCATTTAGATGGTTTCTGATGACTGACCAAGCATATAAAAAAGGTAAAGGAATCAAGAAGAAACATGTGAGCCACTTTAAAATGATCTAATCCCATTTTTTTGCAAAATACTGTATTTTTCCGTTTAAACAAAATAGTAGGAGCCACTTCAAATTCTTGTTTGAAAGTAAGTGAGGGGGAAGCTGGGATGGCTCAGTGGGTTAAGCGCTAACCTTGCAGCCCTGGGGATCAAGGATCGAATCCTGACTCAGGCCCGTTCAGGCCCATATGCTGAACTGGGGAGTACCCCCAGTTTGGTTCTCACTTGGGTGAGACCCTGGCCCAGTTCCTGCCCTGTGCAGCCCCATGCCCACCTGTGGAATGAAACGATGTGGAAAAACCAATGATGTGCAACTATGGAGACTGTTCTGGGCCCTCCCCCTTCTCTCTGTCTCTGTATCTCTCTCTCTCTCTCTGTCAAAAACAATATAAGTAAATCTTAAAAAAAAAAGTGAGTGAGGATATAATGGAATCAAATCAATGAACTTATTATTAAATGTGCTTTTTATTCATTAAAGCAGGTTTTGAAAGAACCCATGTTAGGCAAGCCTTATTCTAATCTGGAGTTCCTCTAAATTCTTAGAAGAAATGACAGTGTATTTATCCTGATGGCCTCTGTAATTGCAATTTGCCTGAAGCAAAGAACAGTGGCAATCCCTGGTATTTGGGGCAATCAATGAAATCCGGAAGGTGCAAGGCTACGATATCCCTGCAATGACCTTAGACTTCTTCGAGGTCTCACAGTGGCCACACTGTTTTCCCAAGTCTGTCTTTGCCCCCACAGATGGGAAGGCCCAGACCCTCCTCAGGAGACAGGTGATAGTGGCAGTGATTTTTTTTACCACATTTATCTCTTCAATATTAGCAGTTTCTGTGTATCCCTGACAGCAATGAATGTCATGCTGGGTAATCCTCTTCCTGTTGTGAAGGGACCTAAGTAATTACCAGTGAAGTATTTATGAAAGTTCCAAGGGGAAAAGGTAGCTAATGATGCCTTTTATTGGATCTAACAATACATGAAAAAACACACTTCAGAGAAAATAGAGGTTTTTTTTTTTTCTCTATACAGGCTGAAGTCCTGTTATGTTTTTGAATGTGTGTGTGTGTGTGTGTGTGTGTGTGTGTGTGTGTGAGAGAGAGAGAGAGAGAGAGAGAGAGAGAGAAAGAGAGAGAGAGAGAGGATGTATATGTTTTAAAAGTCTTAGTATTAATAGTAACTATTTAATATTACTTTAAGGGGAACCTTCACCTTGTTACAAAATAATGAAAGAATAAAAAAATAATGGCCCTTCAGCTACTCTCACACTTCATTCTTACAATACTCTCTTGTTATCCTCATGGCAACCAAAGTGGTCTTCTGAAGCATAAAACAGATCTTCTCCTATCCTTCCTTAATCTGAACTTTTGCCTCACTGTGGCCTTCAAGGCCCTGCATGATCGGGCCTCTGCCCACCTCCCCAACCTGCTCTGAGCCAGATCCGTCTATGCTGCAGGTCACTGCCTGCTTCCTGGTCTTTACACACACTGAGCCGGGTTCCTCTCATAGCCCTCATACCTGCTCTGCTGAAGCAGGGACTGCTCGGGTCCCGCTGCTTCACTCTTCTTCCTGGGATGGCCTTCAGAGCATCTGTCACTTTCTGACATTGTTTTGTTTGTTCAGGAGTTTAATGCCTGCCCTCCCCTCAATGTGCGCTTCATGAGAGAGGAATCCCTCTCTTATCCACCACTGCAGGCCCAGCCCCCAGCAGCATATCTGGACACAAACAGGGGCTCCATAAATGTTTTTGAATGATGACTGGCAGAATTAATAAACATAAAACTTGGTCTCCATCTCTATCTATTGTGCACTTTCTGGTCTAATTTTTCTTTCTGTGATCTAATTAAACTTTGGAGGAAATACCGATCAGCTACCAAGTAAAAGTGAGTGCTGTGTTGATCATGTAAATCAGGCTGTGAAGTGACCTATGACTGGCTGGATCAGGTTAAAACAGGTATTTATGACACAGTGGGACTGTGACTTGAAAAAGAATCTCTCATTCCTCAAGTTTGAGTCTTGGGTGTCAGGGAATTTATTGAAAGAAATATTTGCTGGACAGTCAAGAGTTATACGTTTGTTTCTAAACTGAATAAATGATGCTACAAACACAGGGGCCTCTGAGAATTTCCTTTAGCAGAGAAACCCACTAGTTAAATTTCTAAAACAGCTCCTGCCTCCATTCTGACCCATCCGTTTCCATTGTTAAGGTTCACTTTGTCCCTCTTCTGAAAGGGAGCCTGAGGGTCTTCCTTAAAAGCAAAGGAAACCATGAAAAGCCCCTGCTTGCTCTTCGTTGGAGAACATGGGGACCCTAGCCTGGGACTGTGGGATTGTACATCCAGTACCACCAGATGCAGGTGAAAAAGATGCGTGCTGCCCTGTTAAACAATTGCCGATCCTTTGTGTCCATTTTCCTTGTAGATATTGACCTTCTTTTATGCCTCATTTCCCAACACAATTCACTTACACACCCGACTCTCCCTACCCAAATAAGGTGACCAGACGTCCCGCTTTTGGCGGGGCAGTCCCGATTTTTAATAATTTGTCCCGCATCCCGCGGCGTTTTAAAAAAGTCCCGATTTTTGGAAAGAATGCACGACAAGCTAGGGAACGGTGGGAGATAGACCAAATTTTTAATCAAGAACCCCCTCCCCCCGGTCAATGGTGTCCTGCTTTACCAATGTTAAAATCTGGTCACCTTAGTCTCACATTTATCAACTCTCACCAATCGGAACAGAGTTAACAGAAAGGAACGTGTTCCTCTTTATTCAACCTAGAAACTAAAGGCTTTTCCAGGTGAAGGATAACAGGAAGATTGAGGCCAGTGTAATCCAAAGATTCGTTGGAAATATTATCGGCCTCATGATGCCTGTGGGAACCATGGTGCAAGAACTCAGTGTTTTTGAGGTTCCTTTAGATCAGGGATTCCCAACCCCGTGCCCATGGGCGCCATGGCACCCGCAGCCCGATGTGTGTGCGCCCGCCATTATTTGACTGCATCAGAAGTTTTTCATAAACACTAAGTAAAACTATAATTTACTTTTATACATTTGTTAGAATTTTAAAATATTGTTTGAGTATCTACACAGGTTTATTATATTCGTTGGTATGTTTACGGTATCGTATGTATAAGTGTTTCCCTAGCTTTCGCCTTTGTACATGTCGCGTCTTGTTTAGCCGCTGCGCTCTTTAAACTCTCCTCCACCCAACCGGGAGACGCGGAGTTGCCGTTTGGATTGCGGTTGCTGGACTGATCGGGTCGTGACGGTTAGCTAGGATCACAGTGTTTTGATATACAGTGTTCCCTCGCCACTTCGCGCTTCATGTTTTGCGGCTTCAGTGTTTCGCGGGTTTTTCCAAAATATTCATCAAAAAATAAAAATGAAAAAATACAACCATGTCAGCAGCCACATGGTGGAAAGGAGCGTTGTTTCATGTGGATGCGCGAGAGAGAAGGATCCCTGCATGTCAAACACAGAGATGAGGTGACTCA